>OX403628.1:10195208-10494971 GCA_948107755.1 Campoletis raptor
AGTCTCAGTATTTTTTTTTTTTCCATCTTTTTTCAACTCTTTCGCGATATTAGTACATTATAACAGAGCGTGTAGTATTTTAGCACAGTCGATCATACGAATAGCAGAGAATCGGGCCGAATAAATGTGTGTGTATGTGTTTTTGTCCTTTCACGAATACATAGGTGTGTGTCTCACCGGGGAATTTTCATAAAAATTATCTGTGGCTCGCATCTCTCGGTGGAGGTCCGTGCATTATGGATGGCTCGCGTGTCTCCCTTGTGGTCTTTCTAGCCCGAGAAAAAGACCGATCCTCACCTGGCTCGAAAAAAACAACACTTCAGGGCCCAAGCGCAATGACGCTTCTTTTATTTTTATATTTTCATCTAATTTTCTCCTCATTTTCCCCGCTATTTTAAACGCACACTTTTTCTTATCTCTAACCATGTTTTTTTCTTTTTTTTTTCAATAAGATAAAACTTTGAATGTTCAAACGATCGATCTAGTGAACGAGACCTCCTTGGAACCTGCTTCGACCAACGAAATTTTTCATCAGAATTCGATTTATCGGATTATTGACTGATTCGTTTAATTAGTTGATTTATAAAAATTGGTTATTAATGATTCCTTAATTATTTATCATTGCTATCTTTATCCACTTAGACAAAAATCTTCGAGTCATTGTATCCTCAATAGAATAAAAGATAACGGGACTGGAATTTTATTCATTGTGCTTTATTTCGCACAGTTTTGTTCGGTCTCTCTGTATATTTTTCAACGTTAACGGTGTCACGTGTAATATATTACAAAAGATGTCACAGGACGATGGCTCATTATATTACTGGATCGATGTTCTACTCCGAACAGAATGCACAATCATAGAATTGCGTTATACACACATCGTTATAATGATAAATATAAAATGAAATGCATATAAATGTCGTCCATCATTTGCACTTATTTTTTTTCCTCATCTATGATATTTTTCATATGCAGAGCAATTTTCGTAATTGCGGAAAATAAATGTGGGGTAAAAAAAATTACAAGACACCGATAGTGCAAGGTAAAGAGTGCATCATTGTAATTGCGTGGCGTTTATGTATTTTTAATGATTTGTCTGCTCCGTGGACATCATTTTTATGATAAAGTTATCATGGAAGATCGATGGGAAAATGATATTTATTGCGTATGATGGTCTTATGAGCGAAAGGAGGGTGAGCAATTGAAAAAAGTGATAGAAAGACGATTGGTTGGACTCGCGGTTAGAAAGGGGTGATTTTAACCCTCTTGTAAGGCGGCAAGGGAGGATGTCCGGAATCGTTTTACGGTCACGAAGCTCGCGAAGCTTCGTAGCCTTCGTGCTTTAGCAACCTTTCGTGACGGAAATGAGTAAACCACCCTCGATTTCCGACGTAAAGTGGCCAACTGGCTGATTACGATCTTGACTCGTTCATCCCTGTGGCATATTACGCGTCACATATATACAACGCATGTACGAAAAGTTTCATAAACACGTATAGCCGCGCGATAACGTGCAATGGAATGTCGTTAAGTGCTGCAGTTTTTTTTCTATTTTCAAAGAAAAAACGCACGAATTTTTCGCTGAGAGACAACTTTCAGTGTTGTTCGAAACATCGAAGCGTTTTGTGACTTGATGAAAAGTACAAACAATCCAAATGGTAAATCGTTCGATTCACGACTGAACAGCAGAAGAAACAAGTTGTTCGTCAAGTAATTGAAAAAAATGCTTGTCAAGAATTAACAATAGCGTATATTTTGAAGTTTTGTGAAAGATTCCAATGTATTTTTCCATAACTTCGTATTTTTCATGGTTTCAAAGGGATGAGAAGTAAGATTTTCGAATAAAAGATCGAATTTTAACCCAAGTGATTTTTTTTTGTACGAAGTTCTTGCGTAAGAATGGGGACGAAATCGTGAGAATGAACACGAAGGGGTGGCTACAACGGAGTGGCGCCGGCGCCGCGGATAATCCAATGGGATGATCCTCCAATCCGTGAAAAGCTACGATCGTCCAATGAGATTTCGACCGGGGGTTGTTTTGGGGTGGTTTCAGCCGCTCGTGTCACGCGCGATGCTATACCAAAACCTCCCCTTTGTCCAACAGGGTGAACCGCAGGATTTTTCCCACGTTACTAATGTTTTTCCCCTTTTTTCTTTGCGCCGTTATGACCTCGGACGATAACTCGGCCCGATACGACTTTTTTTTTATCATCAACAGTGCATAGAATGTCGTTGTAAATCAAGATCAGGCAGGGACGATAATTGCAAGTCACTATCACGTTTATTTAGCAGAAATATATTTTCGCGCCAATGTAAATACATTTTCTAATTTAACAGTTATTCGTAGCATGAATTCGAAAAAAATTGAACTCCACGAAGCTTTAGGAAATCTCCTAAAAATACGTGTGACGTAATACAAGTAAGCACCAAAATATCATTAGCGGCTGGAAAAAGCTTTAAGCCTCATCGTGATTCGTCTTGCAATATTCATCAACGCTTGCATCCACTTAATGAACCACTTAAATGCCGGAAGTGCGTTTCGATGATTCTAAATTCCGAAATGCAGAGGAAAATTTGGACGAGTGACTAATTCTAAGCACGCGCGAGGAGTGGTGCAATAGAAGACACGTTTAAAATCGTTGAGCCCCGACTTCGTCAAAGCAACTCGTTCTCCTCAAACTTCATTGGGAAATTAGACATTTTATATATGTTATTTTTTTCTAGCTGAAAAAGCGCGATCTCAAAATTCGGGGGAGTCTTTCTGTGCTGCTCCGTCAAGTCGTTAGAGACGAGCTCGATCTAATAGCCGTAAAGCCTCGAACGATTTGAGCAACGACGACAGGTGGACAAGATAAGTCCGACTCGCTTCAGTGTTCCGTCTCTCTCTCTCTCAATCTCTCTTTCTCTCGTTTTCTTATTTAGCTCCCCAACGAACCAAAAATAGAAAGCTCTCTCGGTCCTTTGTCGACGAGGGTTATACAGCAAAAGGATGAGTATCGTCGTCGCGAAGACGCGCCACGACGAGACGACGTACAAAACGAATAAGATGAAGAAAATAAACTACAACGTTGAAACAAAATTTACCAGAGAAAGAGAAAGAGATAAAGAGCGAGAGAGAGAGAGAGAGCAAGGGTCATAAAACCGCTAAAAGTTGCACTGCTTTGTCGAGAAAGTACGGGAGAGTCAACGATGATAACTTTGAGTAAAAAAATAGATAACGAAAAGCCATAAATAGGATTCATGAGACACGTGTTTCGAGATGATATTCATTAGACTATCTCGTGCATAGAGAAACCGAAGGTGTATCGATTCTGAACTTAACGCGAAGTAAACAACTTGGAAAAAGTAACTTGGTACACGGTAAATTATTGGAACATTGTTCCAAAATAATTGAAAATATTTCTGATCATTGAAAATGTCAATAATTCTCAAAGCTATCAGAAGAGGCTTTGATAAATATGTTCGTTGCCGCTACGCAATCCTATTGAGAAGAATAAACCATCGAGAGAAGAAGAATAACGATGTCAACCAAAAATAAGGGGAACGACAAGAACTATGTGGAAAAAAATAAAAATAACACGAGTTTGGTGACCGGAAGCAAGATCATACGAAGGCGGGAGATAATAAAATGAAAAAAAAACATGAAAAAACAGACGATGAAGAAGAGAATGAAAACAAGGAAGAGCCTGCAGAGGTGAAAGCTTCTCAAGCTTTCTTGACGAGTATTCCTGAAGAACCTCTTCGTCTCCGTCACCAAGAAATAAAAAAGAGGAAGACGAAGACACAACGGAGAAGAAATTTGTGAAGACAGAGAAGAAGAACAGGAAGAAGAAGGAGAAGAAGAAGAAGAAAAGAAACGTCAACAAGAAGTAGAGATAAGATAGACGAGGCGAAGAGTGCGAGCAGTCGAGAGGTTGACATCGAGGGACAGGTGGATCTAAATAAAGACTGGACCGAAGCCAGGCTCCAAGATGGCCGGGCGCGGCAAATGCGCACAGTCGTTTATATAGAAACTTCGGAAGACTTACGACACCAAACAGCATCAGCAAAATGTGTAGAGCGCATAGAGAGACGAGAGGGACAGGAGAAGAAACGAGGGAAAAAAGAGAAAGAGAGACAGACAGAAAGAGCGAACTGAGGCCATCAGCCACAGCGAGTTGCCACCGCGGTGGTGTTGAATTTCATTTGAGTGTCCGCCCACGACCCTACAACGTGTACGCCGGGCCGTTCGTCACGAGGAAGGATTTCGCCCGTGACGTTTGCTCATCTCTCGTCTACGCTCTCATCAGCATCGAATCTTCAAAAACAGTCCTTTTTTCACCCTATACAGAGCTCTCTTCTCGCTCTGATTCGTTTCTAACACTTCTCAAAATTCCTTTTATTTTTTCTATCCGCTTGACATATGTCACAATTAGACGTTTCTAAACGTGAAAAATTACAGCCTTCAATATTTGTTGGACACTTAAAGTCAGAACTTTAAAACTTTTCCATTAATTGTGCAACTTTTGATTAATTTTTGTTGTGAAAAACATCGAAGTCGCTTAAGGACTTATAAATACTGCTGTAGTGGATCCACTATTTCTAGTGGTTTTTTTTTTTTTGCAAGACTGCTGAAGAGAAACGAACTGTTTTAGCAGCTAAAGATTTCTATGAGAAATCTTCGATTTTCCGATTCCATTTTTAGGATCGGGCCGCGCGATCGAGGCGCCTACGCCGTGTGTTAAGACTCAAAACCACCACGTACAACACCAACAAAAAAATAATAAATAATAAAAAAATATATAAAATAAAATAAAAGAATCAAACGAGTAAAGAAAAGTAAGATTAAAGTAAAAAATTAAAGTAAACACCAATAGCGACACCAAGTGTAGAGTGGACAAGCTCTTATCACACTGCACGCAAGAGAGGTTATTAATAATTCGATTATAATTTTTAGCGAAACTTTAGGCTCTGACTCGTATACTCAAAATTTGACTCTCGTATTTCTTAACTTAAACTTCAATGATACGGAAAACATTGGGTTTAAAAAATACCTGAATTTTCATTATCTTTCGTTATCATTTTTTTTCTTTTTTTATACACGAAATTATCGTTTTTAACGCGTCTTTATCACTTCTTGAAATGAAACGGTGGGAAAATATCAAAAGGATAGAAATAGATCGAAAAATCGATCTTTTAAGGCGACTGCTGATAAAAATTAAACGTTTCTCTCATTCTTGGCGTGCTGAAAATTGCAAGTGCACGTATGTGTATGTGTTTTAGGAAATATATATATATCTGTATAAAATTGTTCGACGGGGTCACCTGCATTAGTTCGAGCGAGCACGGGAATCTCGACGCGAAGCGTCTGCTCTATTTCCGTCGAAATTCCCTCGCACTAAATCACTATACCATACAGCAACATCACTCAAACTCTAGCTCGACTCGCATCGTCAATCCCGTCACCAATAATGCAGTCACCAAAAATAAAAAAGTATTTAAAAAAATAGTGTATCGTAAAAAATCGACAATTTCTCGATAACGCAAAAGTTTCGAAACAAAATCATATCTCGCGATAGACATTACGAGAGAATTCTTCCTAAAATCCCTCTATTGCAGTGGATAATTTTTTTAAAGACTCGATTGAAAAGTTGATTAAAAAAAAAATTGTAATCTGCTAAATGAATTTTCGTGTGAGTAAAAAAAAATCCACATCAAAAAACTATCCGCTGGGCATTCAAAACAGGTTGGAGATTTTTCCTACCCGTAATTAAGCGTAACTGAGGAAAGTTCAATAAAAATATTAAAGGTTTTAAAACAACGTGACTTCTGACCACTTTTTTAAATATTTTATCTGATACGAAAAGTTTAAAAAGACTTTGTCAAAAGTTTCGAAGTGAAGTCTATTAAAAATGATGGAATTATTTGGTGCTGTTCGAAAAAGCTTTGGTATTGTGCGTAAGAGTTGACAATATTTTGCCAAATAGAGAAAAAATAAAAAAACTGATAAAAAAAAAAACATTCATAAAACACTTTAAAGCGTCAATTTGAAACCCGGTGTATTTCGACGACAAATAATTCTCTATAAACGAGAGTGTGATGAGCCAGCAGTGGGTCAAGTTCGCAGGACAATTGACATACGTACTCACGATAAATGCGTTATTGATTGACGTCACTCACGCGACAACCGTCACCACTAAACATCGCCATTAGCACATAATTATTAATATTATTATTAATAATCATTATTTTTCTGATTAATTGATTATTGTGAATTGATCCAATGCCGTATTAAGATAATAATATGAAAAATAAACAAAATAAACACCAACGAACCAACCGCAGAGGCAGAGTGTGGTGTAAATAATTCACAAGATTGCAACAATTAATGTAAACGAAATGAAAAAAAAAAAAAGACAAAGAATATTCACAATAGAGAAAAAATAACAATCGGTAAACAAACAAGACAAAAAAAAATCTCAACAACCGCAAATCCATTTCAAATTCTCATAATCACGTAATAACCATCATCAAGAAAGTATAGGAAACAACGAAAGAAAGAAAAAAAAAAGATAAACGCCAAAGAAAAATAAAACACAACCCCACAAATTTGATCCTCGGAGAGATCTTTGGCAATATTATTTGTATACTGAATATAAAGATAAAAAAAAAACGTAAATAATTCGATGATAGGTACTCATGGTCTGTTTTGTTCGTATACGTGTGCGTGTGCCGCTGCTCTGTCGCAACATCTCTCTTTTCTCGCCCTCTCCGAACGTTCTTTTTCTCTCTCTTTCTCTCTTTCTCTGTATTTCTCTCGCGCGCGCTCGCCCTTTACTCGTGAATCGCTTCTCTAGTTCGTTCACTGCATTTTTGTTTGATTTAATGCCGCGATTGAAAAATCGTTTTCTTTCTTTTGCTTTGTCTCGTCATCTTTTCTCGAGGACAGTTAACAATCCATTTTCTTTGTTTTTTAACTGAGAGGAAGAAGAAGAAGAAGAGGGATTACGGGGACTCTCGAGTACCCCGCGACGAACGGGGTAGGTTCGAAGTTCACCGTCTCTCCTCGTTCAACCCCACCATCTCAATCTCAATCCTCCCGTTGTCTCGAGCTTGCGCTCGCGCGCGCTCTTCGGGATGCTGAAATGTCATTTTACATTTTCGTTTTAGCGATTCAAGAAATTCAAGTATTTAAAGGTCAAGAAAACCGCAACGGCGATAGGCAACTGTATCTGAAGGTTTTTAATGAATTTCAAACACTCCGGTATTTTTTAATTAATTTAAAAAAAAAATTTTGTCCATTTTTTGCCCGGAAGATTTATGGAAAACAAAATCTAATCTATTATTCCGATTTTTTTTTTCTTCATTTTCCGAATATAATTTTTTTAATGTTCTCCCTCCATCTCTCTCTTTCTCAAGAGGTCGAAGTGATCTCGATCCTTGACTAAACAAAATGTGTCTACAACCGTATTTTAAAATTAAAAATACTAGAAAGAGAAGAAAAAACACCATTATTAATAATTACACGTTGCCAACACTAGTTCGAAAACTTACCCATACTGGCTGGGCAGAACTGCGGGATATCCTGCACGAATACCAGCTGCGAATGGGAATGCTGAAATCACAAAGAAAAATGAGTTCATACATTCATATAAACGTGGACGAAGTTAAATTCTTTAAATATAAAGATCAACTTTTTGGAATATATTTTTATTTATTCTATCGTAGGGTTCTATAGTGAGATTCACGTGTACGTTGAAGAAGTTAAATCGTAATGGAATGGTTCCAAAAACGTGAAATTAACGCGAGAGACTGTGCATCAAAGGAGTTGCAACAATGACAAAATAGATATTTTCGTCGTACATTTTGTGATGCTCAACGTTTCTAGAAGTAAAAGGAAGCGATAAATCCAATTTTTTATGACGTTCGTACGATAAAACACCCGTGATTATGTTTGGAAAATAGAGCAAAAATGTTCGTGAAATTATTGTACAAATTTTAAGTGGAACAGTAAACACAAGAGTGATAGAGAAAAAAGCAAAGAAAATATGTCCATATAAATGGGCGTTGGATTAGAGGAAGGCTCGTATGAGAGAGTTTAGACGTCTGGCCAGACGTCCCAACCATTATATTCGTACGAGCGTTACTCGCTGTTGAGCGACAAAGGCAAAGAAAGAACAAGAACAAACATTAAAACAGCGTAGTAAGAGAGAAAGAAAGATAGAGCAACGTTTTTATCGTCAGGGCAGCACAAGCGAGGAGTGTGTGCTGTGCAATTTTTAGACTTAGGGCCATGACGAAGAAGAAGATGAAGAAGAAGAAGAAGAAGAAGAAACGAGAAGAGGGCCGTTCCGAACGACGCTTGAGCAATGTTGGCTCGATGCCACACTGAGAAAGATCAGGATTTGGAAGTTTTGCGAGCCTAAAGAATCAGCCGAGAGTTTGTATGACTCAGGAAGCTCAAGACCTGAGGAACACTGAGTGAAAAGATACTCCTTAGTGATTCGTCATTGTGGCATATCACATCACAGATATTCTCTGCTTTATCTTTATTTACAAAAACAGAATAAATAACAAAGATCCTTCGTCAGGATCCAGATCTTGAAGGACGACAATTTTCGTTTATAATTCTTTCAAACATTTACAACCAATTGTCTGATGAAAGAAAATAGGTCTGGAAAATCGTTTGAAAAATTCTCAACCGTGACGAAAGCATCACTCAACTCTGAGAAACAAATAGTTCTGAAACATAATTCTGAACAATACACGAGCTCGAAGTAATCAGGACAATTGTATCGCATTGTGACAAATAACTGAAATAACAACTTCTTTCATTTGTAAATTCTCTCCTGCACGTATACATGCATTGAAAACGTGTCAGACCCGACCGCACATTATTCTACCTCGTGGAAGTCAGATCGTAAGAGTGTGAGACCGTTTCGCGGTTGCTCTCTATCTCCCCCACGCACGAGCCTCACGGTCTCCTGTCAGGTACGATCCTCGAGCTGTTCTATCGATTCACGAATGACATACATCAGTACTAGACACTACCAGGTGACACTAGATCGCTACAGAGTACATATTTCGAAATGGGTGACTATGCGACAATGTAATGGCTAACACTCCAATTAAGTTGCCATCGAATGTGTGCCTGGTTGAGTCGTTCATTCGGGTGTTCTTTTTTATGCGCCATTTATCGTTTCGAAGGGAAATTCTATTTTTTTATTTTCTACAGTCTCATGTCACAGCTCACAGCCCTACGAATAGACAATCCAATTAAAGCCTATTTATTACTTTCGTTTTTATCCACTTTCTACGAGAGAAAATTTACAGTCAATTTTGAACGTTAAGAAAGCGATAACGAATGAACAATTTTTTATTATCGTTTTTTCACGTTTTTTCATTCTCGCCAATCCAACAAATTTACCACTTGGCATAGTATCTGGCATTTGTTTGATTTTTCTTGAAATTGAAAACAAATTGTTTATCAAAGGTTTTTGTATATTTAGTTTCGTTTCGAAAAAGTTCATCTGTCGCCAATTTGGAAACACTATTTCGTGGGGAAAGACAGAAGAGATAAAATTGAGAATTAGTTTCCGTTCTACGGAACTATGTTCAATAACGATCTGCGGATGGTTTTAAAAGAGGACGATTCGCGATGATAAGTTAATGTTATGTATCAAAATGAGAGTGTACCAAGCCAAAAGTTCAAATATCACTCTTTCAATACAAAGAAAAATGAGAGAGGGAGAAGAGAAGCAGAGATTTCAATGATTTTCTGGCTGCGATTCAACGACGCAAAAGCCCCGGGATGGTGACAATCGCGCTTGGAATGTCATTGCAAGCGTTTGGTCTTCTAGAAACACCGAGAGTTAATGACGAATAAAGCTCCAGAATAAAAATGACCCAATGACGTCGACCAATAAAAGCCGAAACCAAAAGAGAAAGAAATAGCATTTCGGCGGCAAGATAAAAAGTTAAAAATCATTGTTTATTGTTTGTTCAAAAACGTCTAAACTTTGGCTCGTCGATATGGGGTTCACATGTTTATTTTTACTGTATTCCAAAGCCGAAGCTCCTAATGTTTGCTCGCTACCCTCTCATTCGGACGTTAACATCGAGGTGGTTCGTGAAAATTTGATGAGAAATATTGTCGATCGATGTAACCTCTCGTATGTCTGGTTCTATTGTTTCTTTTTTCCACTTGAACATTTTTGCAATTAACTAAAAATCGCTCAATCCGATAGATTCAAGTTCATCTTATAGTATTTTTTTTTTTTTTTTAATAAATAAATCAATTGTTAACTCACTTGCTTGAAGATTGCCCCTTGGTTTTGCTCCCAGAATCGCAAGATTTACGTTTGCTTTCCGGCCATCGATTATGGGGTTGGGGTCTTTGCAAGCCCTTTCTGCTGCTGGTCGGTCACCCATTATTACCTGTAAACAAATCATTCGAGATACTGAAATATTACGACTTCAAAACTTTTTTTTTTCAACAATTTTGTCCAAGATCCCACCAAAAAGTTTTGATACAGATTTATTTATTTTAGGACTGAAATTGAATCGTTCTGTAAAGGGACACAGAGATTTATTGAAAACTGCCCATTGTATTGAATGAAATTGTAAAGTTGAATAATTGTCTAAAATGACAAAAAAAAAGTCATTAATGAGGTCAATCATATCGATATGATATAAATAGTAAATAAATAGAAAAAGAATTTGTTAAGTTTGTTAACGTTTGATGTAGAAATTCGTGAAACTTCTTAACACTCTGAAAATGAGTTGAACGTAACGCTGTTTGAAGGAGTAACAGGTTACACCTGATAAAAGCAGCAGGTCAGATGAGGACAGGTGGACTTCTCCTCCAAGATACGAGAGAGGCATCGAAAAACGCGAGTTTAACATGCGTTTGTATTATCGCGATAACTATACAGCACGATTTCAACAAGAAGTAGAAGTGGGGGGGGGGGGCTATCGTCATTCGCGTCTTTCGATTATTACCGAAGGCTGTATTCATCGGTTCTTTGGCTGAAAGAAACGTGACTGTGACCAGGTTGGGAGACGTACTCGTCTCGCTCAACGGCACACGATAAAACCGCCAAGAACAACGTGTTATCGCCCCATGTTTTACGTTAGCACAAACACAAGAGGTGAAACTTGTACACCGTAACTTATCCAAATAGGAAATATAAATACGAAGCAGAAAACCACATAAAATTGCATGTTTTTTTAGATTTTTTTTTCTTTCAATATCCAATCAGTTGTTTATTCCACTGATTGAAGAATTAATTAAAGAAATTGTTGACTGCACCATTCGAATTATTATTGAAAATGTCATGACTAGCAAAATGGCTGCAATAGATTCGGGAAAAAAAATTAAAATTCAAGAAAATACAGAACCAGATAAATGAGAATTTTTTTTTTTTTTTTTTTTTTATTGCGTTCTAACGATTCGAACTTCTATTATATTTATCACCGGTGACAGCAACACCTGTGAATATATTTTTTTGCCTTCATCACAATAGCTGTTCATTGTATTGTAACAAAAAAGTAATAAAACACTTTTTTAGCTCGATCATAACAATTTTTAGATACTTACGAATCCATACCCCCTGCTTTTGCCAGTCTGTCTGTCGGTGATGACAACGGCTTCTTCGATGTCACCGTAAACGTTGAAGTGTTCCCTGAGGCTTTTGTCAGTAGTGTGATATGGCAAACCACCGACGAATAATTTAGTCCAGGTGGTGTCCTTCTGTTGTGGCGTTACGCCAGCAAGAGCACCGAGACTCGAGACGAGCTCTTCCGGCCCTGGAGCACCTACGGTAGCAACCGTACCAACGGCGCTCAGACCCGCGGCACCCGGCATCAACATTCTTAAAATTTTGGCGATTTCGCGGGACAACCGCGCCCTTCTTTCACGAAGAGAAAAAGACAAACTTTTCAATGAAGAAAAAGAAAGGTGAAAAAAGAACTGAGTCAAGAATCACCTGAGAAAAATATAATTTTTTATATATTCCTCGTGTAAATAGAACGACGCACGTTTGCCGTCCGCACTCGGCACAATTTATTTATCACAGACGTTTCTGGAGCATTTATGTGAGCTTCGAAGGTTGCCTGAAACAAATGAAAAAAAAGACAAAAACAAAATCGTGAGAATGATTATTCCATTTTTCACTGCAACTCATATTTATTAAATTTTTATATACATTCGGGGTCATCAACATCGAAGTCGAAAGACTTTTAAGAGGAGGATTCCGTGGAAATAAAAGAGTGGAGCGTCTTGCGAGGCTGTGCAGATGGTGGATAAAACATACGTTCGGGGTTGAAAGATCAACGATTTTAAAGTTGGCCTCAAATTTCCAAAGGTGGACGAACCTTTGCCACGATTTCGTGAAACTTAATTCTCCCTAAAAGATACTTCAGTATCCCGAAACTATACACGAGGCTTTCGTGACGCTTAACATTACCGATCCACCATGTGCTCGTACTTAAGTCCGTACACACGAGGAAGCTTTTAATCGCGTTCTTCTAGTCCAAGAGGACATTGACCCGTTCTCTTCAGCAGCCGATACATCCAATATTAACTACAAACTTCATCGGCAAAAATAAGACTCGTATATATGGTAATAAAAAGGAAATAGAGATACGAGAAAAAAAAACAAAGTCTGTATCCAATAAAACAGTGAGCAATAAAAAAAACGTCATTAAATCGAATGAAACTATTTCATAAAGTCCGTGCAAAACTTTTGGTCGTTAAGAGCGACTAGATACGAAGCTCGTCAACATGTTCGGACGTAGAAGCACAGAATTTCATACTGGTTGCAAGAAAAGGCCAGGGAGTCTGGTAAAACAGGCCCAAACGAGCCTGAAGGGTCCTATCGAGCTTACCTCTCTCGCACTCTCTATTTATCTTTTTCCCTCATTCGCTTTCTTTCTTCCTCTTATTGTACGATCAATGGCCTTGGGAAGGGTAAGGGGTGTCTATAGTTCTATAAGGCCCAGGCTTTCTCCCACCAGAACGGTTACGAGCTGAAAAGAGAGAGAGAGAGAGAGGGAGCTGACGGGGCCCCGAGAGGCCCAACGGACCGTCAGGGCCTCGATGGTTCCTCCTGCTGTTCCCGATCCCTAAACGGCAGCTGCTTTTGGCTCCGGCTGGCCTGTTCCACTGCTGCTCTGCTTCTCCCGCTGCAGAACCGGTGCACCACGTATAATAATCATATTGTCGTGTATATGTAATGCTGCCAATACCAACAGATATTATACTCTTCATTTATATGTACGTGCACACATTTAAGACTTGTGCTTTACCCGAGAATAAAAGCGGGACGAACCTGGCGGTACCTCTATACTCCACACCATGACGCTGTGCACATACAAGCCTCCTAAACTATACTGATCAATGTAGAGGTTGAGAATTACTAAGGCTACCCGAACCAGGTCCTGCACAACGAAAGACCCAAAGACCTCTCTCGATGCTTCGTCTTCCAAACAAATGTACGGGGCCACATATATATATTTATATACTGCGCCCATGCTATATATCTGAATAAACGCACCAGATGAAATTTGTGCATTTACAAAAAGGACTGTCGGATCACACGGGACCCCTCTAACTCGTGGAACGGCATAAATAGGATGCGTTCTGGAAAAATAATAATGGAAAGCATTCGTGCGAAGAAAGAAAAAAGAGAGTGTACGAACAAAGTACGGGAAATTTCTCCCCCCCGGAGTAACGCAGGCGTTTCAGAAAAAAAAGACACCATGACGGAAATAGGGGTAGGTTTTCCGCAGCTTTTTTCCATCATTGGAACTGGTTTTTTTTTAAGATTCGTATCGATGCCTATGCCTAGCGTTTAACTCAACGTTGCCGAACCCAACACGCGTCAAACTGGCTTCCTATCCTTTTGTTTGATCCTATGAAGCGTTGAAAAACTAGCAACTGCTTTTTTTTTTTTTTTTTTCTTAACTTCACCGACGAATCCTCCGTTGCAGTCGTCGACTGCCTTTGCATTTGGCCGGTAAAGGGGAAAAATTCAACAGGAAGTAACCTACATGTGGGCACAAGTTCACTGTCTGGAAAATTCTGGTGAGTTTTTTTCGACAGACCCCACGTGCGAGAGCTCGCGGGAGGGTGAAAAACAGAGGGTGCCTGCTGCCTTATAATCATCGAGTGTTGAATAAATACATGTATATTCAACCTTTCATGTTTCACTGGAAATTTGTTGCCATAATTACCATTGTAATTACTAACTTAAGGAGGTTGTCTACGTATCGTAATAATAACGAGCAAAATCGCATGAATGATCACTAAATTCATTCACGTGCTTAGTTTACGTTGTGGAATATATAGTTTTGTGTATTGGAAAATGAATGGTCAATCGCACTACTGGGTGCGAACGGAAAGAAAGGACAGACAGATAAATTGTTTATTTTGGCGGGGATTAGATTCGGTAGATACGCGAGTAATTTATCATACTTTGGATTCCTTCGAATTAATCAACGAATTGAAAATATCGCACTTATAGTTGTCAATAATATTGACACCGTTCATATAATTTTTTTTCGATTTATTCTTTAACGACAATTAACCTCTTGAAACTTTACTACGAAACTGGCTTAACAACAATCAAAATAATCCATTCGACAGTAATTGGAAGAAAAGGATGAATTTTCTATACTAGAAAAAAACTAATGAGCTGAACTAAACTCTCGGATGGGCCTTTTGAATTCTGAGATCTCGTGTTTCGTTGCGAAGAATCGCGAAATCATGGCAGAACGGCAACCCCCCTCTGGTTGGTTTATTAATAAACATGGCGGAGAAAAAGCACGTGCCCGAGCTGACGAGACAGAATTCGAAGCAGAAATTCTGTTCAAAGTGAAATAACGTGACTCGATCTTTTAATTAAGTGAAGTATCATTTTCAATATATTTCCAAAAAAGCTTTTCTTTTTCTCACGACACAAAGTGCCAACAACAGTACAGAATTAGCAAAAAAAAAAAACGGTGACTAGAAAAATAATGCAAGTGACTGATTTTCTTTGTCGAAAAAGATTCAAATTATTATTTGAAAGTTTCACTGGTTGTATCCCTGTTACAACTTAGACTTAGGGGGTAAACTTGAACAAAAGGTTCTTCAAGGATTGCCCCAAGGGTCTCAACCAGGTGTTACGACTCGGAAGGGTGCAACCCTCCCGCAGATATATACATCAATGGTTGTATACAGCTACAACCTCTCTTCGTCCCCTCGTCCCTCCCACGAAAAACGAAAAGTGTTACGACGCAGTACTTCGACCACTATCCCTTCTACAAACAACTTTCCGACGTTGACACTTTTCCATGGATCGTAGCAGCCTGAAAAGTTACCGCTAATTCCAACATACCTCTTAAATATACAATAAAATATATATTTTCGGCGAGTTTTATTTGCCAAGCAGGACATCATCGGTCATATTCTCGACAACGATACAATGTTGCATTGATACAAATTTACGATGAACACAAGGACGATGCGACTCAACGATTTTACGATTTTATATTTGTACTTCTGCCAAATCCGTGCATCGTACCCAAACTATTTTTCGGCTACAAAATTTTTCAAATTATTCGCAATTGTTCAATATCACGAACTCCATTCTACCAAATACATTCACTACTTTGTATTTTTAATTGCGATACAATCAATGCGTTATTTTGACCATGAGCATAAAGAATATGATTTCGTTGAAAAATTTATTCGGGATGCGGTAAAAATATGGTTAATAGTTTCGTAAATAAGAAAAATCTTCAAATTTTCTCGTCAAAAATGATTTACAGTGGAAATAACTGTACCGGGAAAAATTAAGGAAAATTGAATACATATTAATTTTTGTCTCGTGGAGAAAGCAAAATTTCATCGTGTTCAAAAACACGTGTATCGTTATTATTATTATTATTATTTATTCAGATAATTTATAAGCGATATTTATCGTGAATAAATGAATTTCGGAGCCGAATAACGATTTCTCACCCTCGAAAAAGAGACTTGGCAGTAATGTCGGTTAGTCGGAATTAGAGACGCGTTATATTTAGCCAGCAGCGAGAAAAATATGTATAGATATACAAGAAAAGTTTGAACCGTTCGTCTCGAGACGCTTTGCGAGACGATGCGATATAAAGAGAGAAAGAGAAAGAGCATGGAACGTGGGGGTGTGTGCGAAAGAGAAAAGTCTTTTGGACCCAGGGTAATTCCCGCACTCGCGTAAATCACCAGTGCCTCAGGGAAATACGAAGAAGCAGGGAAAAGGAACTTGGTTTTTCTGTATGTGCGTGGATATAAAAGCCAACAGACCTCTCAGAAAGAGAGAGAGAGAGAGAACGAAAAAAAAAATGTCGTTCGTAGATTTAGCCACAACTGTGTAATCATTTTCCTATGCCAAGTATACAAAAAAAAATAATATAAAAGAGGATTATTAAACTCACCGAGTTCGTAGAGAACTTAATACGCAATGAGGAACGAGGTAGTACGTTTGCGTATTAATCAAAGTACAACAATATAATAATGTATACGAAATTATATTATTTATATAATTCGCACGTAGATTCCAAATAACACTTTGTATTTTACTTTTCCAGGCAAATTAAATCCACACAGAGATTATCTCTCGAGGTTTGAGATCAATCGGGCACCCACGCTTGCACAAATTCAATATTTAATACAAATATATAAACGTATACTTGAAATTTAAATAACGTTTCAGTTCCAACAACAAAAGAGACGAACAAAAGAACAAAAAAAACACGTAACAGACTTTTGTGACGACGATTATTCAATCCTCGCGACAATGCAATTTACGATTCAAATTCGCGTCGAAATATTCGATGTTTTTATCAACAATACTATTAATAAATATTTTTTATTTTTTATTCTTTTATGAGATTATATCGAATTCTTGACTTCGCGCACACACCCGACTGTTACGAAGGTCCACGTGCGAATGCCGATCAAGGTTTGAGGCAACCGCGATGTTCGCTGGTTCGCCGGAACCTCCTGGGCCGACGAATCTCATTGGATATACCCAAGACCCTCCGCTCCCCCCTCACATTCCCACCTTCCCTTTCTCATCTGTTTCGTTTCTTCGTTGCTCCGTGGGCACAGACGTGCTACTCCGATCCTACCCAAACGGCTTTTCAGTGCCGTATTCATTCGAATTTTCCTTCGGGTATCTTTCAATTTCCATTTTATCGTTTCAATTTTTAAAACATTTCAAATATTTTCATTCAAAGTTTCAACTTTATAAACTTAACAACATTTTTATCTCTCTAAGCAAAAATGTTTTTTCATTCTTTTTTTTTACCAGACAGAAAACAGCGATTGTTTATGTGCTGATACATTTTTTTTAAATGATTTTGAAAATTAATTTTTAACATCATTTTCCATCAAAGATTCTTTAAACGTTTTTGGCATACATTTAACAACAACAGTTTATCTTAAAATGTTGTTTATATCGGACGAATATTTATCGATAATAAAAATTAAACTCGATTCAATACATTCATTGCATTCGATTCAAAATGTACGAAGAAAAAGATTTTTTTTTTTTACTTGTTACATTGTATGATCACAGGTTACTTCACGAAGAAAATAATCTTTTACGAGATAATAACATTCAATAATTATACAACGTGAGAAATATGTAAATTTGAACTTTAAAGGCGGGAAAAATTCTTCGACATTGTCATTCCTTGTCGATGATGCTTCAAGAGAAATCGGCGTGATCGAAAAATCCTTTTTCGTCGTAGCATTTCCACCAAATAGTGGAATATGAAGGAGAACAAAATGCTGAGAGTATTTTTTTTTTTTAAGCATTTTTCCAAGTAGCCACGAGATCTTAGAATGTAGAATTTGAAAAAAAGAGTGTGAGAATGAGAAAAAGGGAGGAAAAAAAAACAGCTTGGCGTGCGGGGACCAACGAGAAGTCCAACAAGTCGAGGTGGTGGTCTTTTACGGTGTATCAGCTGTTCGAATTATCGTTGGACTCGGTTGGGCAGCTGTTACATCTCGTTCTTGTTCTTCGCAACACGAACCTGGAACCGAGCCCAACGGAGCCCCGTTTCTTCTTTTTTCATGAATTTTGCTCGTCCGGGTTCGATTCGTGACAAAAATCAAACGCGTCACAAATCAACAGAGATCTTGTGGCCACGTGTCGTGAAAACCTCCAATTTATATTTTTTCCCCTCGCAAATCTGCGTTGAAAATGGAATTGTTTGCCATACAAGAATATTGCATTTGATTTATTTGCTTTTCGATTTTGATTGGTCGATTTCTCATTTTTCCTTCGTCTAATTTGCTGGTTTTCAAGATGAATATTAAAACGAAAGTAATTTATGATTTTACGACAAATTGAGAACTGAGGGAGCACGAATGAGACACAAAAATTGTGAAATCGTCTTCGAAACATAGACAGTTACGTGCCAACAGCATTTACTCACATATGGAAATATACAGTGGCAGGATATCATCATCCACGTTCGAAAGAGAACCCGCACAGGACCAAGAATGAGAGAGAAAGAAAAGAAGGGTACACGTCGTACATAGTGTTCAAATGAGGGAGCAAGAAAGACGGAGTAAAAGCGAAGAGACCCCATAGGTTCGTGGCACGCGCTGCCAGCTGCCCCACAGCTGTCTCTTCTGTCGTTTCCCCCCATAAAATTCCATAGAGAGGGGGTAACAAAATAGCCGAGAAAGAGTGAGAAAGACGAAAAGGATCGGTAGAGACCGCCGGCATAACAGAAAACGCATGCAAGAACTTTTGGTAAATTTCAGCCCTCTCTCATACCCAGTGCTATACTCGAACGTGTGCATATGCACGTGTACAGAAAACTTTGACAACGCACAAAAATTCACCGACTATATCAACCACGAAATTATCTATTTTTTCGTTTTCCTAATTATCACTTTTGCTCTCACGCTAACCACATTTTCTCAGGCGTTTATTCAAAAAATTGCATACAATTAGTCATTTTTGCTAAAACGACTTATTGTTCCATTATTGGCTACAAAATTTTCTCACCACTTTTCTTTCAGTCTGTTGATGTCATATGGAGTTAATAATAAAAAAGAAAGAAAAACTCGTGATCACGGTGTCAAATAATTTTCGATTTTGCATTATGTCATCAAAACCATTTGTCAGGAATGCTTTCCTGACTGTTGGATGATTTTTCCATTTTTTTAAATTCGACTGAATGGCAAGAAAAGAGGGAAGTGGGAGTTTGATTTGTCTGAAAAACTTTTTTTGAATGTTTCAAATGATTTCTCGAACGATACAGTTTTCAAAATGTAACCAAGTGCGAGGTGAATAAATAAATAAGTTTTGCACGCCTTGAAAAAAAAAAAAAAAAAATGAATGCTGTCTCGATCCTTGGCACTGGGAAATATTGTCAAACAATATTTCTTGTCAGGTTACAACAATAAGAAAAAGATCATTAATTAAGTATATGAATGATTGTTTTTTGCTGTTTTCTTTTCTTAATGATTGATGATTTTTTTTTCGAAGCAAATATCGTCCCCTGCAGTCTCGAAATAACTTTGAACCACCCATAAAATAGTGTTTCTAGTGTTTTTTGAAATAACTCACCGACTCAATCATGTAAACAAACCTTTGTAATGAACTCTATTATCACGTTCTAAATTGTACGGTGTCTAAAAATAGAGTACAAGAGGAAACATGTAAAAATAAATAAGAGAATAAATGACAAAAGTAATATCAAAAATAATGAATAAACTTGGAAAAAATTAAAATGGGAGAAAATATTGTAACTGTCTGCGAAAACTGGATTTCCTTGACTCGGAACCTCCGCAACTGACCTGAAAAATTTGATTTGGAATATCCTCCATTTTACTTTTAAAAGTATTATAAAAAATAAAAAAAATGACTTCCCCCCAAATAAAACTTCCTGAAGGTATTTGTTTCCAACTTTCAATTTTTTTGTCTACCTATACCCGCATCGTTCTCATCGGATGTTCTCTGAGGTTCTCCGATATCAAGTGAGGAAGTGTTGAAAAGTAAAAAAAAAGTAGAGGGAAGTAAGGTATGAAGGCACCGGAACTGCGACGAAACTTTCACGCGCGTGTTCAACAAAGACAAGAAAACACAACATTTGTAATTATGTCATGTGCGTATACAAACATTTTTGAATAAATGTGTGTAACGAGAGCTAGCAATCAAAAGGGCGTGAGTAGCACAAAGTGAAAGTTGTGAAATTACGAGAATGGGAGCTTTTGGTTCGTCAATCGAAAGAAATTGATATACAAATTTCAAGATCGAATTCTCAGATTTAGAGAGCATCAAAAAATTGGAAAGATTGACACTTCAAAGAGCAGATTGATAGTGAAAGGATCATGTTATTTTCATCATCAATTTACACTTCTTTTATCGATCGTTCATGAAATGGAATAAAAAAAAAATTTGAATTCGTCCCCGTTCTGTGATCCGTATAAAAATAATTAAATATATGCAACCGAAGGAAAAAGACGGTAGCACACACGTCGTTGAACGAGTTTCTTTTTATTATTTCTTTAACGTTGCACTAAAAGCTGCAGTGGGTTGAGGGACTTGGAATTTGCGGTTTCTCATCCGGCCCCGCCGAGCCTTTCGCTCTCTCTTTCTCTCCTGATGTGATCAACATCACAGGAAATAGTCGTACTACCGAAGTACGTGTCCTAGAGGGCTCCATACCTTACAGGGCTATTGAGTTTCGGGATTGAGTATAAAAAAAGGGGAGGCATAAAAAGAGGAAGATGAGGATGAGGTGAAACGAGGCGGAGACTCAGTGACTACGAAACAAGATGTAAAAAAAGAAAAAAGATTCCAACAAACTGAGGGACAAGAAGTATACTGTGGCGATCGTGAACACTGTCGCAGGGCTACATGGGCCGGAAACACAAGGGCGTTCAACCCTCAACGCATCCTCTCCATACGTGTATATTTATATATTTAGATTTAAAGGGCCTCCGTAAGCATTAAGATCCAGTCGTTATTTCAAAATATATTTTTGTAACGTTTTATGAGAGAAGGGCTCTTCAATGTTCATCTGCAGGCTCGTCAATCAATCGAAAGCTTTAGAAGAGTTTTAAACTTTATTCAAATTATGTAATCAGACGTTTTGCTTCTTTTTCTATTAGTTTTTCGAATGAAATGTTAATTTGGATGGATCGTTGAAAACACTTTGGTTGCTCGAAGCTTCTCAGGGTATTTTCGCTTTTCCAAAATAGTGTTTTATAATTTTTTTTTTTTTTCCATTATAAAGACAATGCCATACGCATGCAAAATTCGAAAGAGATAGAAAACTGAGAAATGACACACACACGCGGCCTTCTCAAAATAGATGTTAAGAAGAAGCTGCGCTATCTCGGTACGAAAATAAATCTGTTTCTTCCACGAGAGTTTAACGACGATTGGCCACGGGTTTGTGGATAGAAAAAGACTATTAAGGCAGCTACGAAACCGATGGATTTATCGAACGAGTGAAGAGTCTTGAAAAACCATTTTTTATACACGATATTAGACGATTATAGATTTATTATCTTATCGAGCATGTGGTTTCTGATTTCAATCAAATATTTATTATAAACTACCATTCAAATTCTATTTTTTATAAAAAATTTGTAATTTACCGTTCGATTTACAAAACAACATTTTTTATCTGGTTGGTAAACGTCTTATGTTTTAAAAAAAATTCGAACATCTTTTTATTTCGTATTACGTAAATGTTCAAACTCTTTCTAAGTTATTTCAAAACCCAATGACAACGACGACGCTGCAGAACGTTATTTTCTTAACGTCGGACACGACTTCTTACATTTTTTTTCTTCTGAATCGAGTCAGCGTTAAAAAAAACAAGGTGAAACTTTTTTTTAAATTTATTTATTTGACACAACGATTCATTGTTAAGCATTATACATATTTAAGTAAATATTGTAGACGTAGATCGAAGTTTTCATAATTTTTCACTCGACTATTTTCTCCTTACGGGGACACCTTAAAAGAACGATTGACTGGTGGAGGAACTCTCATGACGAAACGTGTCACGATTCGTAGCATCTGTGTAATCCACGATACAATTGTGCAAACAATCGAGTGCTATGGAGGGGAAGACTCACTTCGTTCTGTTAGAAAATTGTGAAATAATTCGTGTTTAAAAAAAAAAATAAAAAGTTATTCATATCGTACAAGGTATGAATTGAACGTTTATTTATTGCAAATAATAGTGAATGCTGTTTTATTTTTTTCGATTCTTTTGACGATTTTTCTACCTTGCAAACCGGTAAAACGAAATTTTGTAAAATAAATGAATAAGGAAAAAAATTAAACAAATAAAAAAAACGTTTTGGTTCATAAAAGAAAATGTTTTAAAAATAATTACAAACGTTCAAGGACGTTTCTTCGTTATCGTTATTAAAATTTAAAAAAAATTGAAAAGTGAGTTTTTTGATTTTTCGTTATCGCAATATTCGTCCAAGCTTTCAAAATCCTGATCAATGTACCGTTGATTTGTTTAGTAATCCTTCTTTCCATCGAACTCCAGAATTCTTCGATTTCTGACAGCAATCAACGGCAATCGTCCCAATTGTTTTAATCGTCGTCTGGACCTCATAGAATCACGTTCGGGAAGTTCTCCCTTGACGAGAAACAATGCCAACTCCTTATCCATCATATCAATCGGATTTTTCCATGCATCTCGTTCGAAAAGTTGCCAAAGACGTTTGCCAAAGATCCAGTTCAGTGAGCGACGCTCATCGTTGTCAAAACGATCGTTACGTAGCTCATCAATGATCAGAGGAATTAATTGCAAGACACGATCAGTGTCGATCGATTCACCGCCCGAATTTATTGTGGACGTTGAACCATCGACGGAATTTGAAATCGGCAATGACTGGCTTTCAATGTCAATGACACCGACATCTGATGACTCGAAATCTGGACGATCAAATGTTCATATTTAATTATATAATCATGTAATTATTATTATAGTAGACTCTCAAAAAAATTAGGAATCAAAACAACTTAATGGCGTAGCTTTATTTATTTATTTATTTCTTACCTTGTGACTCGTTTGCGTCAAGACTGAATTTAATGGACGACTCTGGTGTGTCGGTTACCTCAGTACGATCGATTCCATCGATTTTGCTTGACTTGGAGAGCATAATTTTCATGTAAACAAACATAATCGGTTGGCTGTCGATTGTGTCTTGATCTAACTGTGTCGTGTCAAGGTTCATTAATTCCGCAAAGCTCATCGTCAATATTTTTTTGAGGAATGAATTTTCTCCACTATTTTTTCTTTTCATAACAGATCTTTTAATTCCTAAACGATGAGAATGATTTTTTTTCTTGCGAAAATAATTTTTCGATGTATTTCTCCAGCCAAGACGGTTTAAATGATTATTTAATTCAGGCATTCTCGCGAGTTCCTCGTTAAGCCTTCTTCGTATTTTCTCTAAACGTCGATCCTTTTTCCACCAATCAATACGATATTCACCGGATTCAATGAGATTCGTTTCGTTCTTGAAAATTTCAAACGCGTTGACACTCTCCAGAACTCGCTTTCCAAATTCTAATATTTTTTTGTGACTCTCGTTCATTATTTCTTCCCCTTCTCCCTGCTTTTCAATCTCGCGAAATTCATCATTTTCACTCCGAACCGTTATAACACGTCCGTTACGTTTGTGATTTTTTCTCTCGAGGTCTTCGGACTCGAGGTTATCGATACTGATGTGAAATTTTTCTCGATGTGGATTATTTTCCGCTACCACCAAAATGTTCACATACACGATTATTAACAAGCAAATTACTTTTATTTCCATCTTCATATTTTCACAACATCGATATTTAATTCAAAAGAATTTTGTTCAAGTTTCTCTAGAGGATAATATTTTCCAGAATAGTCCTTTCTTCACGCTTTGCAGACAGGACGAAACTGTCCCACTTGAAATGCTTAGAAATTTCGTTTTGCGCATGCCTCGGAACAAAAGGTCTTCAGGTATGTGGATTATAATCCCAATTGATGGAATATCCATGGAAAGGTTTAATTTCAACACAATTATGAAGACTAAAGTGAACAACACACATTGTAAAACCATTTTCCAAAAATGTATTTATTGCTCGACATAAAAAAAGTTCTATTACAACGAATTATTTAAATAATAATTACAAACAAAATGAACAGTGATTAATTCTTATTTGTAAATAATTCGAACGACAAGATACGTCGAGGTTAGGGGAGAAAATATCTCTGAAATCTTTAAAACTCGACATTCTATCGTGTCAAGAATATCCTGACAAAGTTTTAAAACGAAATTTTACATTTACTCCAAATTGAAAAAAAAAAAAAAAAAACATGAAAGGAACCATTTTCTTTATGAAAAAAATCAAGGAATTGACATATTTTAACCTTGTCTGTGAATATTTCTCCCTTAAATAAAAAAAAAAAAAAAAAAATCAATGACAATCAATAAATTTAAGAAACTAGATATAGAGTGACAAATTTCTTGTTACTGAGAATGCCAAAAAGAATAAATTACACAAAAGTAAAAAATTGTATAAGATTTATCTTTTAATTAGGTACAAAGCCATTGACGTTTTTAATACTAGATGGGAATTTAATTTCGGAGCGTAAATTACGAGATCTAGAAAAATTTGCAAGCCAAGATCTGGAAGATGCGACAGTATTGGATCCAAGATCGTCGTTCGAAACGTTATCAAAGTAGGGAGGATAATTCGGATAAGCATAATTAGCTAATCCATTAAAGTTTGATGTAGGATTGGAAAATTGTGGAGAGTCAGCGAAGTGCCTGGTTTGAGTAGGAATGTGTGTGGATTGAACAATGGTCGGTGTTTCTAAGTTGGATATTTGACCGGGTACCCCATAAAAATGTGACGGTGGACCATAAGATTGAGTGATAGGTCCGGAGCTTTGCGATGGTGGTCCATAGGACGAAGGAACTTGGAGAGAAGTTTGTGGAGGTGGATTGTAAGATGAAGGAAATGAACCAGAAGTTTGTGGAGGTGGAACATGCGACGGTGGATTTGAAGCGGAAGTTACCGAGGGTTGGCCATAGGATTGAGATGGTAAACCATACGTAACAGAGGGTGAGCCATAAGTTCCTGAAGGAAAGCTGGGAGACTGCCATGGCGAACCATTGAATTGTGAAGGAAAACCTGACGCCCAAATTGGTGTCCCAGGAACATGAAATGCTGGCCCGTAAGTTTCTTGAGGCAAATCATAAGTGATTTGCACGTTACCGATAGATTGAGGTTGTCCACCATAATATCCTTTGGTATCAGCCTGAGTACTGTTTTTAAGGTCCATTGAGTTTGGGGCAATCGTAGTCATTTCTTTCGGAGGAGATTCAGATGTCGTTGTTCTCATTGTCGTCGGGGGTTCTCTCTCGGCGGGTCTTTGAGGTTGCCGACGAACTGGTTCAACTGGCAAGTCTTCTGAGATCTTTGTAAATACAATAAAAATCAATATTTACCCATTAAAAATTGAGGAAAAAACTTGGAAACTGTACGGAAAAAAAACGACATTAATGATTCCCCGAATAATTTACTTTTGCTTCGAAACATACAATAGCCTCTTCCCTAGCAAAAAAAAAAACTCTTGTGAATGCGGACACGTGGGAACACTAACTAACGGGTTTGAATACAAAAGCTTTCTTTTTCTCCCTTTAGACCTAAAACGTTAGGGTCAACAGTTCTCCAGTTATTGGCACCGCTTCTTGTGACCTCAGTCTCCGCTTCTTACAATTCTTGCAAAATTCGTTTATTTCTTTTTTCTTTACATTAATTTAGTATTTTTTGAGACGTCAATTATATCAATGAAATTTCATCATTAAAACTGTTGTTTTCTTTCGATTTTTCATCGTGTTTTCTGCGTTACCATAAATATAAAAATTTGTAGCGAACGAAATAAATATAAAATTGATAAAAACAAACAAACCTCATTTTCGTCGTCATTCTCTTCTTGCAATTCAAATTCTTCACGCTTCTTTTTAGCTTTGTTTTTCATTTTAATTTTGTCTTTTTTCCTTTTTCGATCATCCACAATATCGACCTCGTTTTCCACATCGGTGACGAAATTGTCGATAAATTTATCGTTCATTGGAACAGAATGATTTCTCGTGTTGATTTCGTTCTCAAAATGGGTTTTGACGAGCTGCAAAAGTTGCGTTAGATCGCTGATCGATTGTTGAACGTTGTATGACGTAGTTACGTAAGGATAAGGATCGTACGAAGCAGCAATAAAAGGATTAAGTAGTCCTGGTGGCGGAAGGCTCGGAGGTCCCGAAATTTTTGCCAAGTTCGCCAGACTCGCCATATTCGAATGTGACAGTCCTCCTCCGAGGTTCAAACCAGCGAGAAATTCAAATTTAGGAATAAAAAACTTTCCTGCTCTCATTGATGTCAAATTTTTAGCAAAATCTCTTCTTATCTTCGACGAATTTGAAAAAATTCCATCCTGTGAAAATAAGGTCGAATTCGACTGGGACGAGTTTGTTGGCAAATCGTCTTTGGTTCTTGGCATTAAACTTTCTTGAGAATTCGTCAGCTTGCCAAGACTACCACATTTGACGTCTATAAGGAAGTGAAACACAAAGTCAGCCCCGTTCAAGAAAAAAAAAAGAATGAACGGTGATTATTTGTCAAATTCTGAACTTCACAATCAACATTTTTCCCGAAAATTTATTTGTTTTTACATTCCTATAAAAGAATGTAAAAATACACAAGAAGAAATATTATTTTAAAAATTTATCCAATTTTTCGAAAATTAACTAAAGGATTTAACTTTACGACGTGGCGGTAGCGAAACTACTGCCTTAAAGTAATGAAGAAGACAATCAAACTTTTTTCTAGAGCGATAAAAAACTTGCCATTTTTCAGAAGACTTAGAATCAGGATGAACAATACAACGCGTGACATTTTCAGTCTCAAGTTCCGTGCAAAACTGAGGAAAAATAATTCATCCCGAAGGCTTAACATGTCCATTCTTTATGCGGGCTGTGACGTACGCGCCCTCATATTTCAGAGAAAGTGAATATTTATAAATTATCACGATAAATGCCCTGTATACGTTTTTTTTTATTTCCTGTATATCGTGTCGAAAGTGTACTAGAGAAAGTGTCACTTTCGAGAGTAAAATTCAAATATCTTTCCTGGTATCGTTCGAAAACATCGATTATTATTTTCAAATATGGCGGTTCACCCAGTGGTACATGCGCGACGAGACACAGCACATTTCACATCCGGTGTAAACACGTCCCTCACGTCTAATCTGCGTGTGCACACGACCGGCTCCATTAATTTGTATTTCATTTTTAAGAATCAAAAATGAACGATAAAGAGCAAGAATGCGAAGAATTGACGGATGATACCGTCGAGCACGATTTTTCCAGACCGGATATGCAAGAAGCAAGGGCTTTCTTGCGGGAAAGATATCTTCGCGTCATTACGGGAATTGTGGGTAAGATTTTTCGCGTTTATTTACGAACATAACCTCATCTGGATTATACCGATGTTCACCAAAAAACTAGTCTGATGATTATCCGAAATGACTGATTACTAGTCTGATGATCCCGAAATATAATTTGAACAATTGATTCATAATAAAATTTATTATTAAAATGCCAAGTCATTATATGACAATCTAAAATTACGCTTCGAGATAAAAAATCAATAAAACATTCAAATTATGCTTTAAAATTGTTTTTCCCAGAGTAGATTGATAAAAATGAAATTAATGAAACGTCAGAGTGATTAAAATGTGGAATAAAAACTTAATATACAATTATAAAATGAAATAAATGAGAAAAATAATCGAAACTGAATTTTCTATTCGTCTATAAAATATTTTACTCGTGTGTGTGTTTTTTTTTTTCATTATTCAATAAAAAAATATTGCTACAACAAAAAATTTTTAATTTCGTGAACTAGGAAAACCTGCGGAATTCAATCTTCATGAAAATTCTAAAGTCAGTGGTGAATTCCGTGGCTGTGACGTCAACGGTCTTGAAGTCCATGTCAGAAATCTAAAAACTCCATTGGGAAAAGTTCCTGAAGCTATGCTCAGAACATCTGATATTATTCATTTCACAGTGAAAGATATTTCCCCACAATAAGATGGATCGGCTATTTTATATTTTTGTAAGTCTGTTTTTGATGAAATCATTCTATATTTTTGTAAATCTTTTTTTTTTTCATAAAATCATTCTATATTAAGAAATAAAGTTTGTGGCATTGATAATTTCGATTTTAAAAAAATATTTTTGAAGGAATTGCATAAAATGCATGAACAAAAATAATACACGAGAATGTAATTATTTCTCTGTGTTTCATTTGAAATATTTAGACTGATTGAAATATTTCCTGATAACAATTCCTTGATCGCAGATCAATACGCCCGAGATAATGGTTTTTTTTCTTCGAAATTGCAAGTAGGACTCGATATTGGTTGGGGTTAACAGAAACAATGTTTGAGGAATATTTATCAAATGACAATATTTAATGATACCAGATTCTGAAAACTTATACTAACATTCTATTTACAAAATTATTATTTAAGATCGCCGCATATTCAGCATAGTATTTATTTCTGATATTATTCGTCTAAGATGATCGATGATTTCCTTGAGATGACGATTTTTCGAAATGACTTGCTGCAATGAGAGTAAAAGATATTAATTTTGGAAATCTTTGTTAGTTGAAAAGATTTTTAATCTCTGAGGCAGTCTAACAATTGCGTAAAATCGAGTGAGACAGCTGTAAAGCAGATTCACATTTTTCTCAAAGACGCTTGATATTTTGAGAAAACAAAAAGTTACACTTCCTTCTCAAATGGAAAGAGAACAAGGTGTAACTTTCATTTTCTTCGTAAACGCAGAAGTGTCAGAGAAAAGCATGGAGCCGAATGTTTTTAGACTGACCAACTAATAGAGCTCCTTCATAATGTTTTTCTCTTTAGTACAAACCTCCATCGCGTCTTTGCTCTCCTCGCATGCTAAACGATATGCTTCCGACGTCTTTTTCTCATCTGATTTCATGTCCCATTCCTCCTTCAAGGGGATAAGACTTTCTATGTGTGTATACTCCATGCCTTGGAGCTGGCAATTTTCATTGCACTTTTCGTAAATCAGTCTGAGACGTCTGAACAATAATTTGATCATCCTTAGCTGTTCTATGACTTTGGCTTTTTTCTCATTTGCTAAATTGGCCCCCTGTGCAGTACCTGTGAAAAAAAAAGTCAATAGTCATTATCACTCTTGGAAAAATACATAAAATGTCTCAATTATTATTCACAGAGAGATATTTTATATTTTTGACTGTCTCAAATCGTTTATGATCAGTAATTTCTGTATTTTTATCGAGAAAAAATGATACATAGCCCAGTCTGCCAAAATCATTGTGACTAGACGATTGATGGAAAACTAATAATGTTGAAGTTTGCATTGTTAGAACATGACAGAGTTCTTCATTTTTGTAAAGTCCAAAATTTTTTTACAGTGCTTTAAGAAAAGAATCAAATCTCTTATTAAAAAAAAAAAAAAAACAGGTCCATAAATCAAAAAAATGATGAAAAAGAATAATAACTTTGGTTCCATTTAAACAATGAGAACTTTTTGACAAATTAATGGTTCAACGCACCATTGGGAGGTTGTAGAACTTTGAGAGTTTGAAATATTTCCAGAGCTCTGCTGATAATATCCTGGACAGTTTCTTGTCCAAATTTGCACAGGCTGACGGTGTTGAATTCTTTATTTTGTGGTTGTTGCGCCGGTGGTTGGCTGGGAGGTACAGGAGTTTGCGGAGTGGTGGTTTGTCCGCCGCCTTGATTGCTCTGTTGCACATGAGTAGTTTGTTGTTGTTGTTGTTGCATCTGCATTTGTTGTTGCTGTTGCTGCATTTGTTGCATTTGTTGTTGCATAGCGGATTGTTGGGCCATTTGTTGTTGCTGTTGTGCCATAACTTGTTGCGCACTGGGCATGCCCATTGCGCCTGTACCTACATTACCAACACCGCCGCCCACACCTACGCCTACACCAAATTGTTGAGGATTCATAAGGCCTGTTGGGGATAAGACTTTTAAATAAAATCCAAGCCCAGTTATTTCTATCTGTCATTTTATTCTCACCTGCTTGTTGCGCACCCATCAATCCTGTTACCATTTGTCCTCCGCCGAATTGATTCCTCATTGAGGATTGTTGCGGCCCTGGGAAACCCGAAGGGAATGGATGTTGTTGTCCCGCCATTTGGACCCTTTTTTATCACGATCGTGCAAGTTGACAATGCAAACTGACCCGATTCACTCGATGTTTCGTTACAGTTTTCATCTATTTCGTATTCCACTAAAAAATCATCGACATTGCCATTTTTTTGTAACTCACTTTGTTTCCGACAGCGAAATAGTTTTTGGATTTAGTTCTTTTTATTTGTAATCGGTTTGGAAGATTGTGTTGTTGAGAAAGTTTTTATTTCAGGTTAGGTCACTTTTGAATCACGTTTGTAGCACCCTGTTCTGATTTTTTAGATGCTTTCACGTTTCTGATGTATAAATCGATCAGAAATCACTGGGTTCAACATTATTTATTGGTATTTAGATTTATCTTCCAATCCTTGAGTTTTTGTTTGGGTTTTTATGATCTTCGAGAGGTTATGTGATTATTTGCGTTGGCGTGTCATTCTTTCACTCCCGGCGCTCACAGCGCTCACAGCTTTACTCCACAATCTACTGAAGTCTCCCACTGGAGGTTATAAGCCAGCAGCAAGCGACGCTCGTGGTTAAATCGTACACTTTTCGTTGCTCAAATTCCCAGTACCGGAATTAAAGTAACTGTTGAAAATGTATCGCCGTGCTAATAGAATATCCGAGAAATAGAACACCGCATTTTTTTCCCAAATCTTATCATTAGAGAAAAATACATAAATTGTCGTTATTTATGAATTATTATGGCACTTATCGTGCTCTCAGTAGAAAAAAAAAAAAAAAAACGACTCGGTCCTGAAAATCGTACAGTCGAAACTTGTTTCTCATAAGATCTTATTCGTCCGATAACTTCTCGAGAAAATTAATGATCGGACCTTTTTTCGAAAGTTTTTCCATGTTGAGAATTTGTCCTCGTGAAACTGGAATATCGAGAGCAGTCTCGTGTTCACATTTTAGAAGAAAAACAACACGTACGATAGGACGAGGGCCTCAGAGGCACGCAAGCAATGTTCAAACAGGAGATAAGGTCGACGGACACAAAGAGTGGACCTCAAGACTATTATTACTATATATATACATATATATATATACGTATCGCTTTCATGTATAGATATATGTTGAAGACTGACGAATAATCTTTGTTTGGTATACTCGCACCTTGTCTATCCGTGCATTTGTGAGCCGGACATTTCTTCTTTGACTTTTAGTTGGACTCTGTGGTCTCAGTCACTGCGAGAACTTGATATCGTTCGCTCAGCGTTTTTATTTATTTCGAATCCCAGTGTCAAGTCCTTGCTGATATTAAAATAGGTGACAAAATCGTTAATTTTTTTGCATTAAAGTCAAAGCGTAATGTCTCGAAAGTTTTCAATGGTAAATATAGTAACGATGGGTTTACTATTAACGTTGGTGACACTAAGTGAATCCGAGAAACTGAACGATCTCGAAAAATGGAAAAATCGACAAGAGAGTGAGTTGAACCCTTCGGTTATTTCGGGAATTCGAACTTTGGAATATATCCGAAGACTTATAATCGGTTCGTCGAGAAATCAGGGTAAAATCGAGCCGCAATATTTATCGATCAATCAACGAAATAATCGACGATATTTGAACGAAGGAACGAAAAAAAATGAAGAAACTATTGGCAACACTCGTCATCCGCGACGTCAAGTAAATTCAACGATGTTTGAGGCTCTTTCGAAATTGGCTAATATTCGGGTTGCCGATCCTAATATCGACGAAAATTCGAGAAACAAAAATCAACATTTAAAACACAAATACTTTGACGGACGATTAAATCGACGACAATTTCATCCACCTGCGCAACAGCAGCTTCGAAATAATCCAAAGGAACAATCATCCACTAGCGAAAGACCAAAAATCTTTAACACCTCGAGTTTAGTCACGAGAAAATTTCAATGCAGTCCCATCAGCGAAATTTATATACCGGATGTCGATAAACAAATGCCTGCGTATTTATGCACACACGCGAACAAAGCATTCATCATATCGAGCGAACGATTCAATCAGGAAAGCAGAGAACACTTTTTTATTAGTCTCGATGACAAAACTTTTCGACAATTAAATCCTATCCACGCAGGAAAAAGTACATTGACTTCTACCGTATCAGTACTTCCGGCTACTCTCGTTCTCAAACGTGGCGATGCTGATTACACCGTACGAGGAGTCAAAGATAAATCGAAATCTAAGTCAACGACCAACCATCGATGAAGTTTTTTATCAGCGAGTTTCATAAACTTTAGTCCATCAATTATCACTGTCTTATTATTATTTATAAACATTATTTCAACCATTTTTCACATTAAATAGTGATTAAAAACTATTTAATGTTTTAACTATTAACCACACGACTGATCGATCAACTGTACCATTATTTTTTGTCCGATTTTATAATATGAAAAACCTGTTGAAATGGTATTTCGTTTGAGGGCAGATTTTTTAATCGTTCGTCCACCAGATCAATTTGTTTGTTTTTGTTTTTCTAATTTTTTGATGGTCAAATGGGGAAAAGTTGGATTACTGTTCGAAGAACTTTTGAAACACACGTTTTTTTTCCAAATTTACGTAATCTATTAAATGTTACAATTTTTTGTAATTGTTATTTATTGAACGAAGATGGAAATAAGAAAATTATAAGAAAAATTCGATTTGAATGTCAAATGATCACTATTTTGATTATTTTTGACTCATTTTCTTCAGTTGAGATACGACCTGAAGCAAATTTGATAAACTTTCAACTCTTTTTACGAACTTTTAATGAATAAATACTAAAAACCCGATATTCATGTTTTTTCTGAAGTTTCTGAAAAAAAGGTTCGAAAGTTAATCGATTTTTCGATCAAATGGATGCAAGTTTGAGTTTAAAAGAAAAATGTGATTCACTTCGATAGAGTTTGTCGACATAATACGTAATGATTAAGGTGATAATTCTGGTATGTTTATAAATAAAAATTCGTTGACTCTCCAAGACTCTTCACACTGTACTCGTCTTTATTTTCTAATAAATGATGAATAAAAAAAATTTACAAGTAACTATGCAGTCTCTCGAAGTTTGTAGACTAAATCGAGAGATAAAAAAAAATGTCTTTTTTTGTTTACTGAAACCGATTTGGACGACGACGTTGAGAGATCATTCTTCCTGTACCATAAAATCGATCGATTCATCACTGGGTCGCGATTCTTTTGGATCTCTGGCCGGCCTCATAATTTTTTCGTTGTTTTTTAATTTGCTGGAATGAAATTCTTTGGGATCTTCGATTGGTCGGATTATTCTGTCATCCACATCATCGATGATTCTCTCAATGTCTTTTCGTTCCTTCGTTGTTTCTCTGTCGTTTGATATTTTTTTCATTGGACGTCGGGACGAGTGAACATGACGATCAGCAGCGACGACTGCATCGTAAATATCGTTCGGACGCGTTTCTTCTCTCTCCACTTCGGCTGCGAGCCTCTCGAGATCCTTAAGATCAACCGGAAGTCCACTTGCCTGTACGATTAAAGATCATGCAATTCGTCGATTAATTTATTCGGCCAAACTTTGTTCCACGTGATCACAATTGATTAAAGCTTAATTTTCTATTTGTGTGAAGTGTCCATAATAATAAATAGAAAAAAAATAATCCTAATTTTTCCCACAAAAAACAGACATGATAACTCTAGACTCGAATTTCGATGAATTATCGGCAGCAGCAATCGAACCCCGATGTACAATAATCGTGAACGTAAAAAGTGAAAAAAAAACGCTTTCTCACAAATTTTAAATTACTCTAATTGCTTTTTCCCCACCGATAATTATCATAATTTTTAATGCCCACCTGCGCTAACAAACTCGCAACCAATTACACAATTTTACCGCTCATTATAAGTTCCCACATTATTTTGAAGCGATGTTTTGCTTCGAGAAAGAAATAAAGGAGGCAGAAATGAGATTAAGAAGAATTTATATACGAGAGTTTAACGCTCGGTCGAGTTCTTCGGTGGTATAATAATGTACCATAACGAGAAAAAATTCACGGTTATCTCGCTCACCTTGATAACCGCCTCCTTTGAGAGGCTGATTGGCTTTCTTACTCTGTTCTGCTTCCCGGCTTCCTCGATCCAGACATCCTTGGATTTTTCAGGATCTTCATTATCCGCAGAGTTCGCATCGATTGCTTCACGCTCAAGAACTTCAAACGGCAATGCTATTTTCGACCTTAAATTTCCATTATTCGTATTATCGTCACCCGATTGCCTTACACCGATCAAATAAACTGTTCCTTTTCTTCGTGATCCTGCGTTCAAACCCCCATCATCGACGTCCTCATCGTCGTAGGACGGATGATTATCCATATTTTTCCTCAAATCATCAGCAAAATTACCGAAACGTTCTGGAGGAGTGTTCTGCTCGTGCAGATATTAAATAAAAATTATCATTAATATCGACCAACTTTCGAATAAAAAATCCTTATACCGTGACGTACTGGATTATTGAAAAAAAAAAGTATATAGAGAATAATTTTATTTCAGAAATGTTTGTTTTGAGAAACTCGTCACAATGTTTGGCATTGAAATATTTATTAATATTCATCAAATTATGGAATTACTCATGTTGAAACTGAAAGTTTTTTTCGATTTAAAGTTAAATAAAATTTGATATATTTATAAGTTTATTTGATTGCAATATTATTCTACCTCTAGAGTCTGTTTTTCGTGAAAAGCTTCAGCCAATGCTGGATTAATTTCATCCAGAGGTTGATCTCCGTGTCTTATGTAAACGGGTATGTATCCAGGAATATTTGGCAATACCTGCAGTGGGAGTGCATCTGTGAATGAATAAGCGATGGAAAGATAATTAATTATATTTTTTATTTCCATTAAAACTTAAAATTGTTAAATCAGAACCGCGAAATGAGACGTTAAAAGAAAATCGTTGAAAAAATGAGGATTTAGTCACTTGAAGTATCGAGAAAAATACGAATTAAATATGAACGTAATCACGATATTATAGTCTCGATGCACAACACTCCGAATATTCCTCAACCGTTGAATTATTCGTTGCACTTAAAACGTTTAATTATCACGATTAGTTAAAAACGATTTTTGATTAAATTCATATGATGTTTTGACACGATTTTTATTAAACGGAAATGCATGGATTTTTTTCCGTTACTCACGGGCATTCTCGCCGATGTACGCGAGAATTAGGGTGCCAATTAAAAGTACATGAAATTTGCCCATGGCCCCCGTCCCACGCAGCATCCCAGCGGTTTGCATCTTCGAACGGTACTGGGCCCCCCGGCCTCTAGGAACTCTCCTTTATATACATGCGGTCTTCCTCTCTTCTTCCCGTCCTTCCAGCACCGGCTCAGCTCCCACCCGCCTTTTTGCCAACACCCGAGGGGCGCCCTCGGGGTTAATACCATTCCGTTAATATTGCCGCAAAAAAAAAAAAAAACAAAACCGACCCATTAAAGAAAAAAAAGGAGAGTAGCGCGCGAGAGGAATCGCACACTGATCATCATTGTATTCCCTCTGAGACTTGAAACCTATGTATCGTTTCACAGGCCTAATTGTCGTGGAAGAAAAAAAAAATTGCGCTAAATGCTTCGTTAACACGTTCAAAAAGGACGAACATCCTGTGAATTTCAATTAAATTATACCAGGTGTCTACTACTCACTTCGTTATTTTAATATTCATTTTGAACTTCAATGGTGCGTGTGCATGATGAAAAAAAGAAAGAATAAAAATTCTTTGTAATTTTTTTCTTACGAAATATTGCAAGTAATACTTTACTAATTGATTCCAAATCATTGTCCTTTATTGACACGCCATTTTAATCAGTCGTCGTTAAGAGGATGTTCCAAAAAATTTTCACTTATTCTTAAATTGTCTCGTCTCTATAGGTTTTTCGATTACTCAACACTCGAATTGGAATATTACATACACCTGCGATCATAATCGATTCATAGATGAGCTCATAAGCCACGGTGAAGGTTCTTGCCTCCAATAATGTTTCTTCGGCGTTAATTAAACTTGCGGTGACCACATTGTGCGTTTAGTTTACTAAGGTATTTTCAATAATATCCGTATAAACGTCAATCCATCTATCTTCATCGTGATAAGATGTTTGATTGAGAAAAAAAAAGACATTCGTAGCCTCATCGCAGCTTGCAAAGAAAATCCTGTTGCATATTTATCCTTCGATGATGACGAAAGTAACAGGTAATCTTTGCAAGAGACAAAACATCGTAGATCTTTTTTGCTGACGTTTCAATTTTCAACCACGATTTCAATAGTCGTTGCGAATATTTTTTCGTTCAAATGTTTCCTCTTTTTTAATGTAACCATCATTTTTTTCAAACCTCTGTGAATTGTATCCTCCTTTATGTATTCCGTGAGGAATTTCAGTGCCAGCGTATCCCATAAAGTTTCGTGCGGCGAGAGGAAACGCGAAAGAGAATTGAAGAGAGAAAGAAAAGAAGGAGACATAGCGGCCTCATGGGAAGATATATAAAATTCTTCATCTCAGTTCGAGAGGGCAATAGGGTTTCGTGGAAACGATTAAGGTGTCTGCAGTTTCGAGGATCGAAAGGAGAAAAGTACAGCGGTGATTTGCACAGTTATATTGTGTTGAGCCATCGCAGCCTCGCGGCTTGTTTGTAAGATTAACGAGAGAATGATGATGTTGTAGAGGAGAAACGAAAAAGGGAGAGAAGTTTAAATCGAGGGATGAATTTGAGTCAAGTTTTTATAAGTTACAACAAAAAATCATTTATAATGAAGCTGAGCCAAGAGAAAAACTTGTTTTTTTTTTTGTAATTCTTGTCGAACAGCCTTGGATGTCAAACATTATAACATTTAAAAAAAAATTTACATCTATCGTTTCAATGCCACAAAGTCAAAGAAATCGAAGAACAAAAAATGATGAAAATTCTTGAATCATTTTTTTCGTGTACTATTCGTGCTAACACTGTGGTGAAACATAATCTCATGTTGCTCACTTTCTGTCGTCACGTTCTTAGAGTATAACGTTTGTTGATGAAACTCGATATCCCATAAACATCATTATCTTTCATTTCATCATAAAACAATGAGTGAATTCAATTGTTTCGTAAGATTCGACAACTTGTGCTGATAAAAGTACTTGCGAACAATCTTCAACGAGTGATTCGAATGCTTGATGTTTTTGAATTACAAATAAATATATGAATAACTTCCGGTTCCTGCACTTTGGAACTTCTACACAGTTGTCATTTTTCAAAGAATTTATTACACTGTGGCATTAATAAGATTTATGGGCAAAATTTATCAGCAGGTAATCCGCAGGAGGAAAAAAATTCTCACTCTCTTGAGCTTTAGCCAAATAAGACTTTCTGTTAAAAAAAAATGACGAGGTTTTTTTAAATTTAAATCAACGAAAAATAATGGTTCACGCTTCGACCAGTCAGATTTTTATTATGTTCATCAATTACTACTTATTTGTTCAGTAACTTCAAACAAAAGACATAATCAACAAGTGTTTTAATGAATTGAAAATCAATTTTTCATGCGCAGATCGCGAGTTTTACGAGCATATTAAAATCGTTATACGCTCAACCATAATTAGCATAAATCATTATTATCGCAGGTGCAATCGACTGCGTTAAGCGCAGGCTATTTTGATAATTGTAAATAAAACGTGATGATGAATCAGTAAGTGATATAATTTCGCAATAACTCGATAAAAATCATATTCAGATATACGCTGACTCATGAACCTTCATGAATTTAATTATATTCGTTTTATCCCTCACTGCGGATCGATAGCCTTTTTTGATCAATCACGATCCTATCATTTGCTCCGTTAGAATAAAAATGATTCCGCTGTACGGACGGCACGTTTGAGAATGCATGAAAAAAAAAAGAAAAAAAAATAACCGTTTCGAAGACCCCATCAAGTTGATCCCACTTAGTAATTATTTTATTGATTGATTTCTGTGATTAATTTTTTCTTCTTCAAAGGACAAAGTGAAGAAAAAAAAATTAACGAGTCTTTTGTCGAGACTTAAGCTTGTAACGAGCATAATTAACATTGGATTTTATGGTGAGGATGATCGAAGAAAAATGACGAAAGCTCTTCTACGATTGACGTTGATCCAACATCCAATGTAGCTTTGTTTTTCATATTATCATACTAATCGATTTGTCATTTCATAAAGAATATGATGTTTATACGAAATGAAATTTCGATGAGATCGATGATTATTGTTTCAGTTGACTGTATCCTAGCGAGAATATCTATATATTCACAGGTGATCTTCGATATGCGTATCGCTTACGTGTCTTGTTAATTAGAAATATATATATATTTCAGTCAATTTATAGAACTAGTCGATGATTAATCCTTGAGTAGAAGTCAGTATCATCAAGGAAGAAAATCGACTACATGTGTAATTTAATTCTTACGAATAATTCTCTAAATTTATTTATTCTCGTTTACATTAATACGTTATGTGAGAAAATCGTCAATAATTGACGAAATTCGATGGTATAGAAGATAGTTATTAATAAAGTAGACAATGACCAAGAAATTTGCGATTCTCTCGAAAGAAAATCCTTCATAAATATTTTTATAACAGCTTAGAACTTGCGCCGCTTTATATTTTACGTCATAAATCGAAATCTAACGCCTTGGTGCCCGAAACCCAAAAATGTTGGATGGCCAATAGTATTACAACCAAGAAACCGAATAATTAAACGAAACACAGATAATTGTCAGGTCTTATTCTTTTTTTCGTGATGTTTTCTCAAAGAGATAAGAGAACGCGAACGAGAAACTCGACAAATACGTCAAAATTAGTTAATTGGAACCGAAACAACAGTGTTTAGAAATTGGAACATTTTTTTTGTTTGAAAAGACGACTTACAACAGAAGGAAACATATGACAGAAAATGATGTAAAAGATGACGTCGAATTGAAGGATGCACGGAGTCATCAATTTAATATCTTTTCAGAACTTGGTGGCAAGACTTCGCCGGCTCTCCTGGTAGCTAGTCAATGATTCATTTTTTCAATCATATATAAGCATAAATCTGTTTGGAAGATTTAACTCTAAAACTTGTGGTCACAAAGACACTTGGAATTTTTTTTTAGTCAAATTGCCTTTAATTTGAGTTTTCTAGTAATGGACTTGCAGTTAGGAGGAAAAACAATTGTTTTTTTGGTGTTTCCTAAGGACAGGATTCGTAACGTATCTATAGATACAATAACAAGATTCAATATTGTTATTAAACATTAATTGACATATAGAACGATTCATGGTTGTCGAGAAGTGTGAGTAAGGGAGATCGAAAAAGCGCATCGCGTCCGGCTGGGAATCGGAGAGCGGTTTATGCATATTCATGATGCGTCGTGTGTCGACTCTTCGATGCTACTACTTTGTGTGTGTAATGACTAGGTGTATATTGTCATAGTGCGTTGTACACGACTAGAGATAATCACAATTGCCAAGCAGGATGGCCCTATTGCAATCTAGGCCGAGAGTAAAATTGTCAATCAAGGTCGACGCTCCATTGATTATACTGCGTTGTTCTATCAGGCCTCTCTTTCTCTCTCTTCTCTCCTTTTTTCCCCGTAAGAATCGTGCGAGAGCAAGAGAGAGATCGCGATCCAAGTGTGAAAACAGTTCCTCTTCCGCGACGTCAATTAATCACGGTGTAAATTCAATCAACTTAAAAATCTCTTTGCCCTCATGCAAATTTTACTCACCCCTGTAACATAATCACAGTCATTTAAGCAAGTGCTGCCATATTTTTAATGAACGATCATTATGAAATACCTTTGCATAAAAGTCATAAATTCATGCTGTGCCTTTAGCTACTCAATATTCAAAGCAATAAATTCTCAATGAATTTGATCGAGTTTATTATCTTTTTTCTTTATCATTTCATTTAACATGTGCCTCGAATTTGCCTTCTGGAGATTTAACAGTTTGCATCTCGTGGAATACCTGTTTCTTAAGGCATTTTATCGTTTGTCCAGTGGCTTCCTTATAAGACACTCTAGGAGGTTCCAGACACTCTCCACCATCAAGAAAGCCGCGAATATTATGCTACCGTCCTGTATACGATACACCGAGTAACCATCTACATATAATGTTATCGTGTTGGCCAACGTAAAGGTCCATGTGGAAGTCTCTCTTCCCTCCGCCAGTTGGAACCGGTTCCTTTCGGCTCGACGAATCGAGTCCCTCCTCTTCTCCATTATAAATATATATCGCATCTTCCTCTTGCAAAAGTTCTCATCGTGTGTCTGTATGTGTCGAGGTATGTGTTTCTCCAGGGACACGCGAATATATACAAAAGCTCACAGAACACATGGATAAATAGAAACGCGCGATGCACGTGGATTGAATTAAAGTCTCGTCTCTAATCGTGATCTCGATTTATTTCTATTTGCTTCTCGTTTCCCTCCTTGTAAATCGAAACTACAGAGCAAACATATTTTTCCGTTCGCTCACTTTACAACGACTTTGCAACAGGGAATTGGAATTTACAAGAGATGCTTTTTTGTGAGTTGTGTAACTTTTTGGCCTGCTTATAAGTTTTATGGTGAAATTTTTTTTCACAAAAAAAACTTTCAGTTGTGTATATCTACGAATAACTATTCTTCATTCGGAATTGAATAAAAATTAACAATGTTTTATTGTAAGAATTCTATGGCGACCATATGGAACTCTGACACTATGATATCATGGTAATTTTTACAGGATTTTTTAGTAATAAATTTAGACTTGATTGTAAATTTACTTACCTCGAGTTAATGAGCTTAAAGTCTCTGATTATTCACATTTATTCGTTTCGTACACGATTATCCAATATGGGAGCGTTGGGCAAATTGAAACAATGAAAAGAGCTTTCAATGGTTTGGTGGTTTTGACAGATATTTTATTTCAACAATTGATTTGTATTATTATGATTTATTTCACATCATTTTACATAACATAAATGTACATCACGAAACTTTCTTTTAGTTTAGCAGTTTCTCCACAAAATAGAGTCAGAAAGGTCTCGTAAACTGGAAAAAAAAAAATTCAAGTTTAATTTCGATAGCGAATTAACATGTTGCAAGTAGATTTTTTACATTTCATTCATACCTGACAGATTTAGAGCAATATGAGGCGTTTCTTTAAGATTCTACCATAACGACCACACATTTTTGGTCTCGCTCCGTGAAACCGTCGGGGCAATCAAGAAAAGGAATATTTTTTACTACAATCACTTTTGCTCCTTGTGGTGACAACACCGGAGATAAAGTGGGAATGAAGGAATCACCGTATTCAACTTGCGGTTTGCAATTAACCGATGCGTTCGGAGCACTAAATATCAAAAGTACTGTTGCTAGTACAATTAAAAAAACTGCGTGCTGAGGTTGGTTTCTCATTGTGATTACGAAGAGGCTAGACTTTGGTGCGAAAATGAAACTCAAAAAACGCTGTCTAGTACGAATACGTGATACTTATCACTATTTCGTTTGATTTTATCACAAGATCGTTGTCTTTATATACGAAAACCAGCAGACGACAGACAGAGCTGTCAAACCGAGACTCTACCGAGTCTTTTGATATATCCTTACCCTAATTACCCTTTTCATTCCGCACATGTAAATTAAATATACAATTAAGCGAACTGTGAGTTCCATTTAAAAAGCAAACGCAACTGTTTAAACAAGCGGTACGACGTATTTGAAAACAGAGTTGATATCAGGTTAGTAAGTAATGCGCTTTTTTTCCGGCTATGATAAAAATGTGAGATCATCAATACTTCTTTTATGTTTTAGCATTATCACAGATACGTATTAATGCCTCTATCATTCTCTCTCAAACCTTAAAACTTCGAAAAATATTTTTTCACTTTGTAATTTCTTAACTGCAGAACATGACGAACGCGCTCAGTAACGTTTGATTTGTTTGTTACAATTAGAGAAATCGATTTTTCTGGAGACAACATCGAGGCTTTTTATATTTTCGTGATAACGTACACTAATAGCCTAAGAAATATTTTCAATTTTTCATTATAGTCAACTACAGCCGAAATGACTCGTTCAATTCAATTTATTTTCCTTCATTTTTTTTATACTGGATTTTAAAAAATTCTTATATTAATGTTCATGCTACTGCAGGTCTTTTTGACGCTATGAATCGGTCACGCATCCTCCTCGAATTTTCGAAAGTGAAATTTTCCTACACCGTTCGTCTGATCGGAATAAAAAAGTTTTAAGCCATCGCAGAATGAAAGCAAACATGGTGTGAAACTTGTTTATTCATTTTCAAAGTTTGCAGCTAGCTCTCGGGCACTTGTGATGGTTCATTAGTCGGCATGACACATTGGCCCGAAAAAAAAACTTCAGTAGGAATCATTTAAGCACCAAAGAACATATTTAAAAAAAAACTTTCTGTCACAGATCCATTAATTAATACGTGATTAATGGAGAAACATTTGAGTAAATAAACTGATACATTAGCTTTCGGAATATTCAACAATTTGAAAATCCAATTTTGCCCAAAAGACTTCGATGCTCCAAACCTGCTTCTATCATAAACGCTCAGATCGTGGATAATAGAGAGGCTGTAACTCCATCCCTTTTCAAGGGTGTCCTTTCAAATTTGCAAAAACCTGAAAAACCATTTTTCTGTTGTTTCAGAAGTTGACGGAAGAATAAAAAGGACTTTTCAAAATATTCATATCCGTTGTTTTACAGTAACTTTTGCAAGGACGTAAAATAGCTTCGAAGAAAAATTCAGTGTGAAATTCCATCTCACAGATATGGAAGAATCTTTATTGCACTTGGTTCGCATACTTCACGAGCGAAGAGACGGTAACCGCTGCATTTTACAGTCTTTTGCCTATCGGTCTTGCTTATCATAAAACTAGTGGACTGTAAAAGTCAGTTTTGTTTAAAACAACGGTCCCAGCGATTCTACGACAGTACTAAATGTAGCAGAACATTCCATATGTAAATGTTACAGAATAAACTATCGATAAACTTCCTAGAGCACAATAATGTAAGAAAAATTTTACTTTCAAGGACTCTCGAGCATCCCGATGTTATCTTATAAGATTGTCGTCGTAATATGGAAATGTTGAACAGTGACATTTGCAGGCTTTCAAGTCGAAGATTGAACAAATATCAAGCAAAAAAAACTCATCGCCAAACTATCGTATGATACCAGATTATTCTTATCACAAAATTAAGCAATTAAATGATTTAATAAAACGAAATAAACGATGCCCAAAGGTACACGATTACAGGAATAAATGTTATCTCAAAAAAACTCGTGTACCAAGAAATCGAAATGAAATCAAGATGTGATCAAAGTTGCAGTAGCAATTAAAACGCGCAATAAATGTAGTTACATGTATAAATACCGCTAACGCATACGTGTGATTATAAATTGATTTTTCGTAGCAGTGTAATCAGGTGCACGCACACCTTTGAACGCAATTACGAAGATGGAAGTTTTAAAAACGCTTGTAAATAATTAGTGCAAATCATTAAAAGCTGCGCGTGAAAGGTCTGTGCGATCGAATCGCGACTCAACAACCGTAGTGCTTGAATAAGCTGTACTTATATAAATTTATGAAGGAAAATGTGTAGCTGTGTTGAATCGATTTCCAGTCTTACCAGCCAATTAGCACGATGCCAGGTCGTTCTTGACATTGATCTCGAGAGATCGGAGGGCGACGACTGCTAGACGATTGCTGATCGTTACCAATAACACGTCGTATTCTACGGTTGCGGTATCATCGCGTGCTCGGAAATCCTAATTATACGAGAATCATTAAAGTATTGAAACCAAGTTAGAGAAACGAAAGAAAAAACAACAAGAACAAGAAAAAAGTGAAATAAATCAATTTCGTATCGCTAATTTGATTGCCATCGGATTTTAATCGGAGAAACTTGGCATTCGTTCAAATCGAAGTTCGAGCAACTCAGGTTTCACGTATACGCATCACATACGCACCTGAGAGTTTAACAAACGTTAACATTTATCTCAGTCTTTTGAATAAAAACTTGGAGTCAAAGATTGACTTTAATTACGAGCTCAAAATAAACGTGTACGAGTCCTGAAGCGATTCTCTTTGCCTCTTTGCCACGATTACTACCACTTTGTTTTTCTCTACTTGCATTTTGGCCGATAGTCGCCAGCAAGGGGTCGTCGACCGGAAAACAGAGTCGAGAAAAGTAAGCAGCGTGTGTGTGTATGTCTTATGTCGAGTGTAAACGTGAGCATCGTCTGGTGACTGCTCACCAGTGGATTCGAAACTCCCTTGGGTGACGCTGATTTCCACGTGTTAAGAGGGAGTGACCGGACCAGACTATCGGCTCGTTCGCAACTGGTCTTTCACGACCTGTAAACCCACATTTCCCAAACAACTTGATTCTAACTCGTTCGACCGGATAGAGTCCTCGTCAAATAAGATATTCGAGCGATAAGAAAAACAGAACAGACGAAAGAGAAAAAAGAAGCGTGTTATTTCTTCTCAGAAAAATAATAGCACAATGGGTTTTTTAAAATGATTTCTTTAGAAGTTAACTCGATCATATTTTGGTGCGGAATAATATTCAATTCTTTGTGGGGACATGCTCGCTTACTTGCAAATAAAGAATCAGAGAACAACGTTGTTATTACCGTTATCTTCACCCGAGTCTTCGTTGAGAAAGAGAAAGACGAAGAGAGAAAAATAGCAATTACAGCGAGCGGTTGCTACGAGCAATGTGTACCTGTGGACATGTTGGAAGAGAGAGAGAGAGAGAGAGAGAGAAAGAAAAAAAGAGAGATATAGAGAAGGAGGAACAATGTTACGAGACTTCTGCTTCTTAACCTGTGGCGATCCTCTTGAGTTCAGACACCCGGACCACGGAGCACAGACTCGTTTCCTGTCTCTTGTATTTATAGACCACGACTCCATGGTACATTCGACACGTCAAATTATTCTTACCACCGGAAAAATGCGAGCAAAGTTTAATCCATAAAAAAACGATAGCGAAAGAATGAAAGATCATCAAAAGTGTAGAATGCGTGCCACAAATTATTATCCTCACTAGTAACTCAGTGATGCTGCATAATCATCTGCATTCTTGCGAAGCTCATCGTGCCAACTGCAAAATGAAAAGCATAAAAGTAACAGTTTTACAACTCAATTGCACGAAAACAGTTACTCTCCTTAAAATTTGATTAATTTTTAAAAATAAATCGGATAGAAAGTTGCAGATATGTATCTTTTGCGAGCAAGAGATAGAAACTGATCATTTTTTGCACCGCTGATATTTCTACGAATTTTCGGGTTTGTTTTTTCTAAAGATAGTCTGTGATGCTGGAGAAGAATCACTGTCGACTTTTGTTGCTAAAACATCATTAAAGCGCAAAATCTTCCGGATTACCGTAACGAATATTCGCGGAAGCGTATCGCCGAAATAAATCGGCTAATTTTTTTTTTTTTTTTAGCCTTTCAGAGAATCTCGATTCCGTGCAGAGGTTTTTCTGCAACAGTAGGCGGTCGAAGACCTGTGCTAAAATGCTCCCTTTCATGCTCGCAATCGTGTTGCTTAGTCTTTTAGCTGAACGGTGTGTTTGCGTGATCACTCGCCATAGGGATTTAAAAATATGTGTACATAAGTACATATTTCTTGGACGGCGGAGTATCGCCATATTTGAGATACAGTAATATCCTGAACAGTACACAGGTCTATACATATTGATATGAGTTTTTATTACGGAATTATTTCATTAAATTGGCAGTCCAATGGTGAATTGGAAGCACTAAAACTTCGTAGTATATGCACTTAACAATTTGGGTGTGTTTGGGTTTAAGACCCATGGCAAATTATGGGCCACCACATTTTTCACTGCACTCTGAATAATTTGTTTTCGTTTGCAGTTCAAGTTCAAGGCCAAATTATCGATACGATTGGGCTCACCAGTTGCGGAAAAACTGTAGAAAAATAATCTCAAAAATGAAAAAAAAAAAAAAAGCAAAAGGCAGCGTAAGTATACGTAACAGTTTTTTTTTAACAAACAATGACATAGTCACAATTACACGTTTTTTTTTTTTCATAATCGTGTGATAAACACGTGTCTGGAAGTCGTTACTTGATGAAATATTCTATTGAGAATTTCTGTACATTTCGCGGCTAGTGATTTTCTGAAATGATTGGTCCAATTAAGTTCTTCTTCCTGGATGATTACCTGCAACAATCGAATGGAAACAATTTTTATTGGTTGACGATTAAAAACGTATAAAAGTACTGTTTTTTTTTTCTAAATTAAAATTCTAACTCACCAACTGCCAGAAGAAGATTGGGCTGAAGACTGGGCTGAAGACTGACTCCAGGAACCACCACCGCCTCCACCTCTGCCGCCACCACCCTGGCCTTGTTGACATACTTGACACTGTCCACCACCTCCACCTCCATAATGAGGATGTCCACCACCACCACCACCACCACCACCACTTGGGTAATAACCTCCTCCGCCACCTTGAGGGTAACCTCCTCCACCTCCATGTTGATGACCTCCTCCACTAGGATATCCAGATACTGGGACAACAACAACTGGGATAACTCCGACAGTGTTGCCTGGAAAAGATTCCACGAAATTCAAATGGATTAATAATTCTCATGACTTAACGAACAGCTGTGAACATTGAACTTCTGCTTAGTCTCAAAACACTTATTCGATTTTGAAGGTCAAGCTTTAGAATGATTCAAGTTCAAATGAAAAATATCTTTCAATTCTTACCACCACCTCCACTTGGATAGTGTCCTCCTCCGCCTCCGCCTCCACAGCCACCACCACAACCTCCACCTCCACCTCCTCCTGGATATCCACCGCCACCACCACCATAACCGCCGCCACCGTAGCCTCCGCCGCCATAACCTCCGCCACCACCTCCCAAAAGTTTTCCAAGTTTACATTTGAGGCAAGGTGCACGTTTCCTTCGCACTTTGTTGGTCGTGGTTTCCACATGTCTTACAACTGGTGGAGCAGCTAAATCATTGTCTGGTTTAGCTGCAAGATCTTCACCGAAATCCACTTTGATGACTTTCGTTTCACCGTCTTTCATTACTTTCTCAACCTCGAAACCTTCCGCTTGAAGATCCTTAGCTATGTCGTCGAGACTCACGGGATCTTGCTCGTCGTCGGCTTCGACGACCAGGAGGACCGTCGCCAATGGTTCTGTAAATAAAATTTAATCATTTTTGTAATGAATATTTCTTTTAAAGATAGCATTGATTATATTTCTCTTGATTAGTGAAAGTTTTAGTACCCAATATTCCTGGCATGGTCTCGATCACTTCATCCGTAAGTTTTTCTTCCCCATCTTCGATATCGGATGAGTTTGTTACGGCGTAAAGATTAATGAGGTAAACTATTGCGTGTCTCTCAATGACACCCTCGTCGATCGGTGGTGGTTTTAATTCGGTTGCCAAAGTAGTATTTTCCAAAAGCGCTGGGACGACTTCTACAAGTTTACAATTGTTTATTTATAATAAATGAGATACAGTAATAAGGGCTTTGATCAGTAGACACTTAAAGGTTCTAGAAAACACACAATTACGAAAAGAGCTGGAATAAATTGATGTATTTACCAGCTTCAGGATTAGGGTCCAATGGCAAACCCTTAAGGGACGTTGCCAGTAGCAACGTGCCCACAGCACTTAACCACCACATATTTGTTTTTCTTGTAATATTACCACTGTATAAAATTCCTTAACGTTCTTTCAAGATCTAGCGAGCCACTGAATCATGAATACTTGACATTCGATCTTTTATAGGCAAACGGGTATCCTTCCACAATGTATGATCCTAGCTTGATTGCGTAACGTTTGAATAATGTCTGCCAATGAAAACGATGCGAGCTTCAACCGCCATTGTTTACGTCTTCGTTGATGTTCCGCATCACTCACAAATCCCACCAGGCGGTATCACAGTTTCGGTTTTTCCTGGGAAAAACCACAACACGACCTCTGGTCAAGTTTTTTTTCTATCCCTCAATTATCTGTTATACATGCGATTCTTTGATACGGATTGCTCTGAGAATCCTCCCGACGAATCGATGGCGCATTAATTACACCATCGTTACCAAGAACGTCGTAGTGAATCAGTGGGGAGATGCAAAAGAAAAAAAAACCGCAAGTAAACGTGACGATACTTTTCTCCTCGTGCCGATCTGCGGCTCGTAAAAAAAAACACCGGAAAAGTTTAGAGATTCGAGAGACTCGGGTAAAAGTTTATCGGAAGGAGCAATAGATCAGTTGATTACGAAGAATTTATTCATGTTGAATGAACACTCAAACGCTTCGTTAGAACTTCAAATGATATTTCATCATATTATCATTCAATAGCAAACTGAAAGATCAGTGATACCAAAATATATTTTACATCGGATTTCCTTTGTGATAAATGAAATATTGGTCGATGCCAGAAAGCTGATGGTTTCTCGAACTCGATTAATTATATACTTTGAAGCCACCACACGGTTCTATGACTTTTCTAAGAACGTATACACGAAGCGTTATTTGTCGGTCATTGAATAGGCAATATATACTCAAAGGCACGTATTTTCCATTGTTCGTCAGAAAAAAACACCAATTATTTTCACACCCACCGAGAATCTTGGTTCCGGAATAGGAAAATACGACAATCCAAAGAAATCGGGTACTGCCGATCTCGTAGCTGCGTAAATATATATTCATGAGACTTACATCTTGTTCCCAAAGCTTGTTAAACACTTGAGAAGAATGTTAATCCAGTTTAACCTTGGCTCGAAGTGCGCCATATATCATCAATAATCATGATGCAAACAATTATAATAACGATCTTCGCATTGACCTACGTTTGGCGGCGCCACGGAACAATTACTGCATATCATTACGCTCATACAGTTGCCATTTTTTTCTCGCTAACGTTACAAAGTGGACGGTTTTCATTTATTTTCTATTATCAACGAACACCAAATTCCTTCGGTTTAAGAAATATGTCGATATTTTTCTGTCGTTCGATTATAAATACCATCGTTAAAGCCTCGAGGACTTGAAAAATAATTCTTTATTCGATACAAGGATTCGCGTGAAAAAAACAGAAGTTTTACGAGGACGTCAAATGATTACTCGTTTGATTGATGCAATTATTATGCTTGAATACGAATTGATGATACGTCAAGGAATGCTAAATACCAATAAATTTTACTTGTGCCTTGAAAAATTAGAAAATAACTTCTTTGAAGTCTGATTCAAAATTCCCTGTTCGATTACAAGATCGAAAGCTTAGCTGGAAATAGACTGAGATTGACATCGTGCGCAGCTATTGAAAATTATTGCTATTGAAAATTAGCTTTTTAATGAGCGATTATTAAACTGCTCTACTGGGAAACCCCCCGACAAGTGGCTTTTTATTCCGGTGTTAAAACTCCGTGTCGTTTACCTTTACGTATCAATTGATAGGTGGGAAATCCGTACATCCTGTGAATGAATTGCGTGTCCACTGATTATTATCTAGCCGTTAAACGTCATTCAAATGGAGAATTAATAGTTGTGATCATAATTGGCTGAAGGTAAAGGCAATTGATACGTGAAATGTTTGACCGTCAGCCGATAAGGTAATGAATAGTCGATAAATAATCTTCTTATGGAAAAAAATCATAAAAATTTCTGCAAAAACAACGATCGGTAAGATTGGTTTCTTTAAAGAAAAAAAACTTTGCCGATTAAGCAGTTTTGGAACCTTGCAAATGCCCTCAAGGTGTTGACACGTACAGCCAATCGACACAACAGAAAATTCACTAATTTCACATCCGGGTTTGCATTTTGGGAGAAAAAAATGTGCGGCACGACATTTACGAATAAGCACGAAATGGACTGTTTTATCAAGGTCGTTGTTAAAAAGATAACAAAATGCAATAATATTCTTGGGAATTGTTGTTCCGGCTGATAACCTTTTGGAAAATCCAATATTTTCCGTAACATATTAGAGACTTCATTCACAGCAGCACACATCCTGAATACATGTATTTAACATTTAGCTCCAAGCCTAATAGATCATCAGAACATTAATCTACGTGGAAATCCGTTTCCTAGAACGACCTCAACGCGCGAGTGATCGCTAGCTCGCCTATCTCTGTAGCGCATAGACGTCTCAGGGATACAATTAAAAAATGAATTACGTCATTCATCGAGGAAGGATTAGCATCACGAAGCAGAATCGAGATGAAGCGAGAGCTCGCGTATCGTTTGCGGAGAAAAAAGAATCATAAAAAATTCGTGTGAATCTAGCGAGAGTATTGTTTTTTTCACTTCACCAAGCAGCGAACCGATTAATTTATGCCACTTAATTACTACGTTCTTTCATACGAATAACTACACATCTGGTTGCTTATTACTTTATCGTTGATTATCTCGCAGCTATTTATAATCCAACAACCATTCGTCGTTTGAATATTTTATTAACTCATTCTCGAAGATTTGTACAAATTGACTAAACGTATCAGAAGTCGAATATATCAGCGACGGTGTCACTGATTTCCATGAAAATTTCGCCCACGGGATCCCGCGTTCGGCTTTTTCGTCGCTGCTGTTCGTCTCTTGAATTGGTTGGCAATATTCTCACAAATTCTTTAGGCAGATTCTGACGGTTATCAGAATCTGGAAATCTCACGCGATTTACAGCTCCGGCATTTGCTGTTCCCTGTGCGAATGATACGCCCGTTGCATGGCTGGTGACCTGACCTTGCGAGCTTTGTCCACGATTGCCAGAAACTGCGTTACCATAAGAATTCCCATGACCCTGTGAAGCTCCTGCTATTGCACCAGAACTGAATGAACCTTGAGTGTTTCCGTTGAAATTTTGTCCTACCGCTGCAGCTCCACCTTGAGCTTGACTCTCAGCATCGCCAGAAGTGTGCACTCTGTTGTTGGTTGAAGATGACGGCCCGTTCGGGCCAAAGCTACTGTGAGACGAGGAATGACCTTGCGCTGATCCTCCAAAGGCATTAGAACTAGCAGAAGACGAAGCTGAAGCTCCAGACACTTGGAGACCAGGTTTGTTTTCATCCTGTTGAGACTGCGACCATGATCCTGGATTTGGTCCGTTCAAAGGATTCTGCGTCCATGCATCAGTGTTTCCACTTGGACGCTCTTCTTGCTGGAATGACCAATTTTTTTGAGGGTCTGTTGCACCTTGTCGATGACCACGATATCCACTTATGACAACCTCTGGCCGGCGTTGCTGCCATCTGTTGTTGTCCAGGTTGACATCTAAACGGATTGGCCTTCTTGCCGGTAATCTTTGTGTCGATCCTCGGGATCCTTGAGTTACGTACAATTTCCGGCGTCCATCGTTTGTATTGTAAAGACCTAAAGATTATCCGTTCATTATTGCCTCCGTGAATTTTCAATTGGATTTTAATAAATATTTGTTCAATCAATGCCACTAAGTTTGACTTTGATTCATCGAAATGATTCGAAAATATAGATATCGATTCCGTTATTATCCGCTCACCTCCAACTTGACGATTCGGTGCAACGTTGCTCCATCCTGGTCTGCTTTGTCGGTTATCTTGGACACTTGAATGCAAAGTTCCAGCACTTGAACTTGCACCAGAGCTAGCTGAAGATTGGAACGAACCTACTCCCGACTGTGCACCGGAAGTCGCTTGACCATTTACGACATTTCCGTGAGCCGCGGAGTTCGCTTGACCCAGAGCAAAAGAATTACTGTTGGCTTGAGAATTGGCACCAAATGTCGGGTGTTTGACACTAAACGCGTTCGAATCCGAGCCAGAAATTCCTGATAAACCTGCAGCGAAAGAGCTTGATTGACTTGCCGAAATTCCTGATCTGAAATAACACCATCAATCATTACGTTGGCATGAGATTCAACTACAATTTTGAACACATTTGTTGATAGAAAATTGTTCAAGAACTGGGCTTGCAGCATTCTTTCCACATATACATGTTACAAGAGAATATTTGTGGCTTGAGAACCAGGAAAAAATATGTTACATAACTCAACGCGGAGCTACTGAAAAAGAAAATTTAATTCGCTTAAAAAAAAATTAATGATTTCAACGAATTTTGCTCAATTCTCTCGAGAAAACAAAACAAATTAGCGTCACATATTTTTACAATGAATAATCGCAACGACAATATAACAGCCATCTGCGCTCCATCATCACAATGGTTATATGGTCTCATTTCCACAAATTCAACAATGTACATTCCCCCCATTGGTTGTGCTGAAATGCAATAATTCTTTTACTCGAATGATTTCAGTGTCTGGCAAATGTATCATGACGTTTATTTTTCATTGCCACTTTCAAGAAAGGTGTCTATTAATAACGAAGATTACGCCGGACCATATAAATAATTGGATCGTCTGCTTCACAGAGACAAAATTTCCATTCGGAATATTTTGGATAAACATTTAACAAGACATTGTCATGTTCAGCCTTGTGAAATGTTTTTTCAAAATGTTATTTTAATGAATAATCAAAATCGTATGACCCCTGAAGATGACGTGGAAAGAATAATTAATTTGTATCAAGTATCGTCGGTTTTAATATTTTTTCTTACCCTCCATTACTATTGGACGCGCCAGACTGGCTTGTACTTTGTGAAAAGCTTATTCCATCATTTCCACCACCCACGCTAAGGGAATGAGCATTATTTGTTAGTCCACCTGAGCTCAGTGAGAAGCTCGCTGAAAACGGCAGAAATCTCGGTTGGATCGAGTCATTATCGTGATTCGATTTTCCACGGGGTTGCTCAGGCGTCAATTTTGCTGGAGTATTCCACAGCCCCTCGTGCTCTGTTTCACACAAGTGTACAGTTAACCAATTTTGATTGCAAAACAGAAACGAGCGTTATGTGTCAATTAAAATGATGCGCTACCAGATGGATAGAATGAGATAATCAACGAAAATGCACCCAATGCTTGACTCGTAAGAATGTGAATAAATCCCAAATTCAAGAATCCACGTCACTGTTATAACAAATCTTTTTCATAATTGAATGACACATACATCCACGTGTTTTAATAATTGCAAGACGACCGAGTAATTTCTTTTAAAATACTGTCCAATGTTATTGAACGCCACATGAATTGGTGTGTCATAATGTCGCAAAAATAAGTATATTTTAGTGCAATAATATTTTATTTAATTATTTTCAATATTTGTCATGATTTCATTCTCACCACAGATGTATAAATTTTCAATTAATGTAGATTATTGACTGTTTAAAATGTTGATATTTCTTTTGAAATTGTATGTAAATAAACTGCATTCAAAAACAATATCGACCATTTGTGACGTTATTTCGTTTTATTCACGACCAAGTCACATGATTTCTCGCAATTCTCGTGTGGGTTATAAGTCACATAAATTAATTATCTAATGGCTTATTGAATATAATCCTTACCCGCAAATGTTAGACCCCAAAGAAGACAAAAAAATCCAACAAAATTACTCGCGCACATCACCATGACTGAATTCGTTCTGACTTGTCCGCAGTCTGTTGCTGCCCTTTTTTAATACGAATGTTTGACCTTACATGACTTATTGAGATGCAAGAAGCGTCCTTAGACGCAATAGTTTCTCGGGTAGTCAAAGGAGTGTGTTTGTGCTCATCGAAATATCGTGACGTGTCTCTATCCACGATCGAAAATCGAATCTTCATTTATAAGTCACGAAGCTGACAATTCGCACTTACGACTACGAAGTTGATTATTCTTAAGACCGATGCGAAGGGGACCCAATCCCTTTTCTTCTTTCTCTGCTCCAACATTTTTTCCCAAACTCTTAACAGCCATTTTAGCAAATGCCAGTCATCGAAGATCGGCCGATTCTTTCGGTGATTTACGAAAGTCCGGCAGCGTTGAAATACGAGAAAGGCAAGATAGAAATATTTTTGAGCAACGTCACGTACTCTTAGTCGTTAACGAGACTGAGTGCGAGCGCCGTACGAGGTCCTTGGGAAATCCCGAAGCATTTATTGTTCTCCACTGGGCTAAGGCTATTCGATACAAGTTGTAAATGCGATTTAGAATAACCACAAACTTTGTGATTCACTTCCCAATTGACTTACAATCTTAACACGTTTGAATATCATTGTTCTCTTGTTACGTATTTATTTTGTAATTCCTGAATAATAATAGAACGAGAATTAAACCAAATGCATTTTTTTGTTTCGATAAATGAAGATGCAGAATTAGAATTTCAACAATCTAGAGGCTGGTGCCTGAAAAAAAAAATAATAATAATAATCTGTCGAATTTTTAGTGTCATTTTTTATCAGGTATTTTCAATGATCACATTAATTTCATCGTTCAAAAATGTGAACTTACTTTAACGTGATTTACGGTTTATTTGATTGTAAAATATTTTATAATCTACACTTCCGGTCTGTCGTAATGTCTGGATGTTTGACCTTCGTTCTCATTGTTGATCATTTGAGTTATAGCGTTGATAGAAGTTTTATCTCTGACGAACATCTTTTTACTCATAGACTAAACTTAGACTATTGACTTGTCAATTTTTTCGTATATATTTTTCATCCAATGGAAACAAAATGCGCCAAGCTCTGCAACGGAAGGGATCGGATAACAAGTTTCGTGATTGACAGGAAGTACACAAATCTCAAAAACATGTTTGTATTCGAGAAATCGGAAGGTTAGCAACTTTCAAGACTACGCGACGGGTATTTCCGTCTACGCGATGATCTCCTCGTGTAGCATCTCGAAAGATTGCTCCATTCAACATAAACTTCGCGAAAGCCGAATTGATATGAGAAAACTTTACAGACCAGAACGCTTTTACCGAAGTCGAAGCTTTTCCGATCGATTCCCGGAAAATTTCTATGGATTTCGATCGATTTTTATAACTGCCCTCACGCTTAATCGCCCATTAAAGAATCAGCAATGTTGTTATTATATTTTGAAACATATTTTCACTAATTAGTATTAAGATTATTATTATCATTATTATTATTAATTATTGTTATTATTGAATTAATTACAATTACAAAAGCTCTCATGACTCTTTCAAATTAATCTAATAATTAATTCGTCAGTATTTTCAAATGTAATAAGAAATATGGAAGTTTGATGGCTTTCCTGGATGGAAAAACAATACAATGTTGTTTGTTGTTGAATTTCTGCTGTTACTGGATTTTGTAAGAAAAGTATTAATACCATGCAAGATTTAAAGTCAAAGCTGTTTTCCTTGCCGCTCGAAAAAGCATGAAGGTGAGATGATATTTCGCCGAGGTGAACGACACGAGAGACGGTCAGAGTGTCAAGCGATGACGATATTGTCTCTACGATGTAGAAATAATAGCGCAGACGAAGAGGAAAAAAACGACTTAATATGAAGAAAAATTGTGAAGGGTCTGGAAATAAATTTGTCACATTTTATTGGAATCAAGAATGAAAATTATTTACAGATATTTAGGTAGCCAGAAACGAAATTATTACAATATGAAAAAATGGAAATTCCCTCATCGTCACAGTAAAATGTCTGAAATACTCGTTGCCCACGGATTTTTCTTTCTAATAATTAAATGACGGTATCACAATTGATTTCCGATTACGACGATGAGCGCGATCACGCTTCATCAGATTTTTTTTGCATATTCACAATCTGAGGGACTGTTCATGGGCGTGAAAAAAAAAACATCTACTTATCATTTCTCGGATTCTCGGTGTACGGTTTCTCGCTTACCGCGAAGTAAAGAGGATAAAAACAAATGGCGTTTGAATCTCAATGGTGTTAAGTGTCGATCGATTATCTCGTCCAGGATGTGCTAGAATGATTTTAACTTCCATAATTCTTTCTCCCTTGTAACAAGTGCATCGTTTCTTTGTTCTTGATGAATAACAGATGAATAATTGCCCAACAGTTTCATACACTGTATAATTTTATTTGACAATGACTAAACGAACAAGACAAATGTGTCTCGACGGAGAAATAACAATAAATTGTATGTGTCCATCACGTTTCGGCTGAAAGAGTCATCGCTGTCGGTAGAAAAACAAAAAAAAATTATGGGTTATACAAAACCTGCAGGAGTGACGTGTCAATGCAGCCGAGAGAAAACATTTTGCCGCAGCTTTCGGGAGAAACATGTCAACTCCAAAAATTACATTTTTCTGTTAAAACTGGTCTTACGATTGATTGCGATCATTTAAATTTTTAATTCGACAAACGAATCACAGACTCGAAAAACAATTAACAAACAATTAACAAAGAATGTATCATGACGTTTGTCCCACTCCAAATTTTCACAGAACATCAAGTCGTATGCAACATAGTAAATTGTGTGCTGTACAGAAGATCAAGATTTGATTACTATAGCAGAATAAAGTGTAGGGTCTTTCCCCGAGGTCGAGGCCTTGACAATGATCTTGATTCTCGGGGCATCTTGACGCTTGACTAGTTTGCTTTCGCTTCCAACCAATGGAGTCTATATCTTCCACTTATTAAAAAAAAAACTATTGACGATGACCACGAAATGATATCGCTTAGTGCACGAGAATCTGTGATAACCCTCGTCTCTTTCGCTCAGTATCTTTCGCACGCAGAGACTTTAGTGAAAAAGAAATTAAAAAAGAAAAAAGAAAAAATGTGTACAAAATTCTGATTTCCACTATTTTTTTTGGCGTAAAAATGAATTCACAAAGAATTTTTTGCACATGAGCAAAATGAAACGTAATAAATAAAATAATAATCATAATAAATATACAGAATGTACTTGTTCTAAATAGAGACTTTTTTCCCCAATTTATATTTGTAATGTCTGCATTGTCTTTCGTAGAATTATTTCATACTCCGAAATTTATTGGGATTGTCGATAATGATTATCTGAAAATTTGGAATTGTCAGTCGTAAAAAACAATCGATGCACTTTACTTGCACATGTATGTGGCCCGTGCTCACGTTACTTTTCGCGCCAGCTGTCCAAGCATTCTTAATAGCAAAACAAGTGAGAGAGAGACAGCTGTAATGAGAATCCTGTTTGTTGAAGGAAGAAACGTGGAGGCAACAGATCGACCGGTACCCAATCCTATATAAGATGATCGGGAGACTTGCTAAGTTAGTCATTCTCTTGCGAACTGCGAAGTTAATACGAACACGCTATACACATATTCATTTCCGCGTATAAAAAGTGTTTTGATAAACGACGATAAAAGCAACGTACTGATACGAATTTGAAAGTAAATAAGAGAAAAATAAAGTTTAACATTTATTTAAATTTCAACTTTTATAATATAAAAACAAAAGAAAGGATAGAAAAGAAGAGGAATAATTTATTTTATCTTATTCTTGAATAAATAGAAAAACCAAGTTATGGATATTTCCAAGGCCTTCGTTTGTGCACTACTCGTTCTTCTCGGACTACTCGGCGCACACGGTGTCAGACTCGAAAGATCGACTGGTGGTAAGTTCTCATTGATAATATCTTCCTCTGTTAGAAGATTGCTGATCTTGTCTACGACGATCAATCTCAACGCGATATATTTCTTCCTTTGCTGCTGTTGTTATCGATCTCATCGCCATTATTTATTTCTTCAAAACAACTTTTTTGCAAAAATGATGTTTCTCACAACAGCTCAGTTTTTAGGAAAAAATATATGCCTGATTCAATTCTGAACAATTCAATATCTCGGCAAAATTAAAAATAAATTGAATTTCTTTTCATTTGCCCGAATATTTGTACTATTTTTCAAGTAATATCAATTTTTCGATATAATTTTACAAGTTGTCTTATGTTTTATTTTTTCATAAAACAAAAGTGTCAAGCAATGCTTTTGGAGCTGTTTATTTTTCGATTCAAAAGCGTTACATTTTGAAGGTTATAAGCCTACGAAAACATATCGTTTCACACCTTTAATTAAACACACGAAAACATACAGAAAACGTACGTCAGACGAAAATGAATGCCCAAGTCGTTTCTGAACGGTGACCTCATTGCTGTGAGCTCACCTTGACATCCTCTCTCATTTTTTTCTTGTTCAGCTATATTTTCCTTCCTGATGTATTCACATTGTTATCAGTAACATCAACAGCAACGTCTTCATCAATTATAGCGATTATGAAAAACCCAATAGAGAAATATTAGTTACGCGACATTTCACAGAATTGTTTTTGCATTCGGTGCATAAATAAGTAAAAGGACAAAGTTACATCAATTATTTGAAAATTATGTGAACGATGACTTCCAAAGTTCATCATTCAAGGCAAAATTTAATTTGATTTTAGTCTCGGGTCATGGTAAAAAGAAATCAAAGAGTTCGCTAGCAGATAACGAACCGAGCTGAGCGCAGACATGGTATTGCCTTATACTCTGAGCTTAAAAATTCTGACACTGAGTCCAAAACGTAGTATCGTTTGACCATGAAATGATTGATTGATAAAACGTTTTTTTTCTGTTTGCTATTGTGGAGGATGCATGATGCAAGTGCTGTATGAGCACGTCTTGCCATTAAACATGATTAAACTCGACAGAATAAGAAGAACCGAAAGAACAAAAATATGCATACTCCATGCACACTGATTATCTTACTGTCGATACTGTATCTCTAATAACGAAAAATAATATTCCACAATTGGCTGTCTCCTTATAATTGGGAATTGTAACACACTCGCAATTGATAACAATTTAATTGATCATGAACTATAATCAAAATGAATAATTTTCTCTAACAATTCTGAATTCCCTCGAATTGTGTGTGTGAAACGTGTGAGCACAAAAAGCCCGCCTTCAGGTATTACAGATGATAGGGATTCCGTTAGAAAGTGCACAAATCTAACCCGATAGTTCGAATGTCTGTTAATTTTGTCGAAAAGGTAAAGGACCACCTTTGTCACTGAAAAGTCCAAGTATCGCTGAGCCAGAATTGGAGTTCCCGTCGAGGATTTGGAAGCGTGAAGTCGATAACGCGAATGTTGCTAGCACAACACCGAGTGCCATTTCTAACACTATATCAACACTAAAAATCAGAACTCTCCCTACCGATCCTCCAGATCGTCCCACAAACCCTAGACCACGTAGGCCTACAAAGAATGGTCGGAAACCACGACCCACACCTCCTAGCGAACCAAAAGAAAATACACAGCCAGAACCTGATAGTTCCGATACTCCGAAAGAGCCCGAAATCCCAAAGCCAACGAAAGCCCCAAACGTTGGACTTACTCCTAGCCCAAAATCTAAAGAGGATCCAAAAAAGCCTCCTGCAAAAACTCCCAATGCTACTCCAATGCCACGAATGAATGCTAAACCGAAGAAAAATAATGATTACAATGATACACCAAGTTCTGAATACGAGGAAGAGCCAGAAGAACCAGAAGAAGTACCCGATCCTGAGGACGAAAAAGAACCCGAAAGTGATGATTTAGATCCCACTGAACAGGAACAGCCAGAGGAAGGCGATGGACAGCTCATACCTGTAGCCATCTTAGGTCCTGAGCCAGAATCCGAACCAGACAATTCAAAGCCTGCAAAGCCAAGCCCAAGTCCAAATACTCCAAAAGCTCCAAAAAATAGTAATCGACCCAATAAACCCAAAACTCGAAGTCCCGCCACCAGTGCACCACCGACGAAAAAACCGCCTCCCTCACCTCCAACAAATGATGATGATGTTAATGAAGATGATCCGCAAAGTAATCCGAATACAAAACCGCCATCTAAACCAAGGGGTAAAACGCAAAATCCCTCAACTCCATCAAATGATGATGATGATGGTGACGAGGATAACGTAACTGAAAGTCCAAGAAATAAACCCCGTCGTAAACCTTCAACTCGGGCTCCTTCTAGTAGAAAGCGAAATACTCCTTCTCCAGTGGAAGATGAGGATGAAGAACCAGAAAATGAAAATCAGAGTAAATCACCTGCTAAGAAACCACCTGGTAGAAAAAGGAATCCTCCTCCTGAACCAGAGGATGACGATGAAAATGTTGATGAAGATGAACCAGAAGAGGACCCACAGAGTGACCCTCCAGTGAGATCGCCAGCTGATAAGAAGCGAAAGCCTTCACGTCCATCCAAGGTCAATGACGAAAAAGTAAATGATGAGGACCTTGAAGATGAAGATCAGGATGATCCGTCAGCCAATAAATCACCCAGCAGAAAACGGAACCCTCCACCTGCATCAAAGGAAAGTGATGAAAATCCAGATAATGATGACCCTGAAAATGAAAATCAGGGTGATCCACCGGCGAACAAACCACCAAGCAAGAGACGAAATCCTGCACCTGCACCGGATGATAATGACGAGGAAGATCCTGAAAATGAAGATTCGGATAATATACCCCCGAAAAAACCATCAACCAGAAAACGTAACCCTAAACCTAAACCAGAGGATAATGATGAAAATCCAGATAATGATGACCCTGAAAATGAAAATCAGGGTGATCCGCCGGCGAAAAAACCACCGAGCAAGAGACGAAATCCTGCACCTGCACCGGATGATAATGACGATGAAGATCCTGAAAATGAAGATTCGGATAATGCACCCCCGAGAAAACCATCGACCAGAAGCCGTAACCCTAAACCTCAACCAGAGGATAATGATGAAAATGTAAGCGATGAAGACCCTGATAATGAAGATCAGGATAATTCACCTGCGAAAAAAACACCTTCCAGAAAACGAAAACCTAAACCTAAGCCACAGGATGATGAAGATGATGTAAATGATGAAGGTCCCGATGAACCACCCACGCAAAAACCACCTCGCAGGAAACAGAATCCTCCACCCACGCCAGATGATGGAGACGTGAATGAAGATGACCCAGATGATAAGCCGCAAAGCAAACCACCAGCAAAAAAACGACCCACTAAGAAGCAAAAGCCCGCTCCTCGCCCGTCCGACGACAATGACGAAGATGCAAATGATGAAGAGCCTGAAAATGAGTCTCCGGATGATTCACCAAATGAAAAACCGTCGCCTAAGAAGCGAAATCACCCATTTCCGGTAGATGATGGCGATGAAGATGCAAATGATGAAGAGCCAAAGAATGAGAATTCAGAAAAACCAAATGGTAAAAAACCATCTATCGGGAATCGTAATTCTCCACCTGAACCAGAGGATAACGATGAAAACAACGATGAAGATGAACCAAAAAATGCCCCGAAGGCTCCCGCGAAGAGGCCATCTGGTAAGAAGCGAAAACCTGCCCGTCCGACTGAAGATGACGAAGAAAACCCAGATAATGAAGAATCGCAAAATGAATCTCCCAATGAGTCGCCGAATAAGCGACCGTCACCAAAAAGACGGAATCGGCCCTCTCCGTTCGAAGATAATGACGAAAATAAGGAAGAACCAGATGATGATAAATCAAGTAAAAAGCGAAAACCTACTAATCCCGACAGTGATACTGACGACAATCCGGATAATGAAAATCCAGAAGATGACACGAACAGCGAACCCGCATCCACAACACCGAAAAATCCGGGCTCGAAGAACAGACCAAAACCCAATTCGCGTAAACCTACTGACGATACAGATGACGACTCCAGTCCCAATCAAAGTCGACCTAAATCAAAACCTAATAAGACCAAGAAACGTCCTACTCCGGATACGAAAGTTCCGGAAGATTCAGATGCTGTTCCAAATCTAAATTCGCGTTTCGGAGAAGACCCAGACGCAGATTCTCCGTCGAATGCTGGTCCAAATGGAGCCGAAAATTCTGGCCCAGAACATGCGCCTGAATCCGTCAACAAACCATCAATGAATCCACCAAATCCATTCAATCCATTTGGCATGTTGCCTAACCCGTTTGGTTATGGAGCTGCAAATAGTTTCAGCTCTAGTTCGGCTAATGGAAATGGCAATGCGGGCGCTAGTGCGAGTGCCAGTGCAAGTGCTGGTGCAAGTGCAGGTGCTAGTGCAGGTGCTAGTGCAAACAGCTTTGGTCAATCGTTTAACCCTAACTGGATACCATCATGGCCACCTCAATTCGGTCCGGTGATAGACCCGGGATTTAGTCCAAACTTCGGTTCGCCTTTCAATCTCGGTATTCCCCGTCCTAGTCCAGTAACGATGCCTAGTTATGTGAATTATCCACCTGCCAATCCTTCAACCGATACCACACCAAGTGACACTCCAAAGTCCGACGAACTGATGGTCCCTCCGATGTCCCAACCTTCTCAAGTTCCCAATTACATATCAGGACACCCTAAAGCTCAAGAAAAACCGCCATCTGGCCCTGTTTTCTCCTCATACAGTTTCGATCAGAGCTCATCAAATGCACCCTATCAATTCAATCCATTCTTGAATGGAAATGGCTTTAACCCTCCTTCACCTTCTGGCAATTCCGGTTCCCAGTCACATCCTAGTTCTGACGTCGGTACTCCACCAGATGCTTCATACTCAATGGGTACCGGTGCACTTGCTGGTGCGGGGAGTTTCGCAAGTGCTTCGACAGGATCAGGAAGTTTTCCATCATCGATGAATTACCCTAACAGAGGATCTCAAACGGGTGGTAACGAGCTCGCAGGATTCCCCGGCTCCAGTGGAGCAGGTACGATCACCACTCGAAGGTGGCAAGAAAAGGAAGAGAAAAATCCGCCGCCATTGATTGAAAATCATCACAAGACATTGATCACGTATTTTGTCTTTGTAGTGTTACGTATGGGTGTGATCCGTTAGTGCATGCGTGTTGACTAATATTGTTGTACTTCCAAACCCATTTCGTTCCATCCTGATGTATTTTTAGGTTGACATCGATCAACTATGTACGAACAGTGTTCGACAGTTGCATGATTACTAAGCTACTGAATATCATGCAATAAAATAGTTATTGCATATGTTGTTGCATGGCATGACAAGGTCATAGGAAAAATAAATCTGCATCCGCATGATACCTGAAGGCATGAAAATTTAACCGAAATGAACTAATACATTAATGAACCAAGAAAATGGACTCATCAACAGCGCCATCATAATGTTTTGCTAAAAGCATCGAATGTGATCCCCTTACAATGAACGTATTTTTTCATTTTTTCAGGCGCTAGTGCTGGTGCCGGCTCCTATGCAGGATCGATGGCCGGTTCAAACTTTAATGATGACCTTTACAGGCAAGTAAACAACCATTTCAAGAGCGTGGAGGCACAAAACAAGGCTATTCAAGCACAAATTGAAAGACAGATATACGAGCAACAACAAGCGTAAGAATTTTTGCACCTGTACCTCATGTAGCTTAGCCAAACTCATTCGGCAATCATACCTTTTCTGTAAACTCTCGCACAACATGAGTTTGACCGGATTCAGTGACGTACATTAAAACATGTTGTTTCACCTGATCATCATGTACGAAAACAAAATCGTGACTATCGTTACGCACTGTTTTCATTTCATTTTCATCAACATGCACACTGCACACATTTGTTTTTATTTACACAAAAAAATTTCCATTCCTTGAAATCTCGCCGTGGTGGTGGTTATCAATCATTTGCTTTTTCTTTTATTCTACACTGCACTGTTGTCTCGCTCGCAAAGTTATGACAATGGTGCTTGGACGACAGCCTCAGCATCGATGCACAACGATGACGGAACGCTTGATCCAAGCGCCCAAATGTATGCAAATACGCATACTTCGACTGCTAATGGAATAGGTTCTGGGGGCTCTAATAATTTACATAGTGGAACAATACAACAATCTTCAGTTCCTTTAGATCAAAACCATCCTGGTGTTGATTCTAGGTGATGGTTTTATTTCTGGGTTTTTAACTTGTGCCAATTCTCTTAAATATTGCCATTAGCATGAAATAGTGAAGCGGATTTAAAAAAGCATGCAAAATTGAAGAAGTGGACTTACGCGTATTATACTTTAGAGTAATTCAATTTTTTTCTTTTCTCAAATACAGCAATGGTGTAAACAGTGGATTTGGTGGTTTCGGTGGATTCGGAGGATATGGAAACGTAAGTTTTGGAGAGTTGTATTTGAGGAAGTAGGAAAACTTCAACCAGATCATTGAAACTGATACTCAATTTCGATTCATGAACTTTTAGAATATGGGTTACGGTATGGGTGGTATGCCAATGGGTGGATTCCCGATGGGTGGATTCCCAATGGGTGGATCCAGTTCATCAAGTTCATCTGGCGGTAACCAAGGTCCAGCATCAGCCATCTCAAGTGTCAGTATTGGACCCGACGGTGGATACCAAGCTGGACAAATAAGTCCGGTAAGTTTCTCGAATTAATTGTGCATTTTTCTACATTTCCAGCAAATATTTGTCCAACTTCAGAGTTTTGAACGAATGTTTTTGGAAATAACGTCTTAAGATTATTAAATTGAAATACTGGAAGAAAAGAGCCAAAAAGTATTTTTTTTTGCCTCTTCTTTCGTGAGCAACGATGATGAGGGACTCAGTTATTCCGGATATTAACGATTCTAAATATTTCAGGTTGCACCCGGAATTGAGTCCCGTTTTGGCGAAGATGTTCCTGCTTCGTCCAGCGGCAACAACGCTGTTTTCTCCAGTTCAAGTTCCAGTTCGTCTGTCGATGAAAATGGAAAGGTCACAAGTCACAAAAGCGCCACCACTGGTGTAGGCCGCGATGGAAAGTGGGATGTCAAATCCGTCCACGACTAAGCCCGTTGAACTCGTAGATCGAATGCCGCTTAAAATCATTCACAATGGCAGAAAACGATAAATTGTGATTTGAAAAAAAAAAAAAAAAAAAGAAACAAAAAAAACCGTCAATACAGTTATTAATACTGTCCTAAGCTTTTCTTGCCATTTGCAAAGTCAATATATATTTCCTACATAGATATTATATAACGTCATTACTTCGATAATGATACAATGTAATTAAAATGTAATAGTTAACCGTTGAATCATTATTTGTGAGCAAATAATTATCGGATTGCAAAAAATACTTTTTATTGATCCTCGAGCGGTCCTCTATATTTTGAGGGATTTGTTCAACGTTTTATTTATACGTGTGTATCATGTCCTATTGATGTTCTTCAGGTAATGATGAATAAACGATAGACAAGTACAACACAAATACCCGATGAAGTTCTTTTCGTAGCATCCATGATTTGCGGTGTTTTCAATAAATGAAAACTACTCCTGAAATAATTAAATGTCCAGTGAAATTTTTTATTCGTCTGTCAAAGAAAAAAAGTCGTTTTAAAATTTTATTTATTTATTTTCAAGTATACGTTTTTGTCGGTATGTGCCATTGGTTTACGGATTTTTCCGATGACTGTTTTCGTTCAGATATTGGATCGTGTTACTAATTTCTTTATTGCGAATTCTCATTGTACAACGTGATCTGTTTTACTCAATGGTGGCTCAATTTTATCGTCCACTGGACTTCTGCCAGGAATCCAAGGATTCCAGGCCGTTGAGGCACGTGATCCAAAATTACGTGGATGGAAAGAAGCTGCTGGTGGTCTGGGTCGATTACGTCTTGGCAGTTGTCCCTGCCGTCAAAAAATAATAAAAAAAGATAAGCTACAAATTGTTCGCCAATCTAAAAGAGCCCACAAATTTTCTTTCACCACCTGCGGTATATTATTGTCGATAAATGTGGGATAAGTTCTGCCATGGTTCAGAACGAACGTGGGCGAGTTGTTATCGTATCCGGAAGCTCGAATCCCATCAATGACTGGAACTTCCTCAACTTTAAAGGTTTTTTGCTTCGTTAATATTTGCACTGTCACTGAGACTATCTCGTTATCTCCATCATTTTCATCCATCGTGATGGTAGTTTCACAGACGTTTCCTTTGCAATTGACACGACCAGGAATCGATGAAGTGACATCTTTGCCATTCACGCTGATGTAGACGTTCTTGATCACGTTCGGTTCGTTGGATGAAGGATTCTGTCGAAATATTCTTATTTTTAAAAGTAACAACTGCAGTTCGGAGCATCAGTTTTTCAACCAATTACAAAGCACAAGATGAAAACTTTAAGGCGATATATCAGTCGTTCAGTAAACTCAATACGCAAAATAAAAGTTACGTTTTTCTTTCTTTTTAGCAGAGAATAAGCTGCGACTTTTATGAATATTTGTTTTGATTTGTTATAAAAAAAACTCTATGATTTGACGTCTAAGGAATAACAGTATTCGTTGATTAATTAAATCAAAATTTGCATGAGTCATGGAAAAAAAAAAAGTCTTTTTCGATCTTTGAACACTCGCGTCAATATATCCGTACATATACGTTTATGTATATTTATATTTATGATTTTTTGTATCACACCACTGTCTGTAAATCTATAAGGACGTTCAACATTTTTATGACTTTTCTCCCCCATCTGGAGCTCAGCCAAAAATCTATTACTCGAACCAGCCCTCGAACAGCTCGTTCAGTCTCCAAACGATCGGTGTCTGAATAAATTTACGAGCCTTTCATCTTTTTCGTTTACGACTTTTTTCTGCGGTCTACTCTCGCAGACTTCTCCAATGAAATAATAAATCTAGTGCTTGCATGTCAATAATTTTATGGATTTAAAACTAAAACTTACGTAATTGTTTCGCGTTTTTATCGAATTTCCAGGACGTCGAGCATTGAAACTTGCACCAGAATTCGATCTCGGCCCTGATGGTCGAAATCTAGGAGATTCCTGGGGTATTTCAGGCTCGTTTTTTATCACTATAATCACTGGGTCTGAATTAGTTGAAGGTGAATCAGAACTTTCTTCGTTCGAGTCGAAATCAATTTTTGATGATATTTCAGTCGCTGAGCTGATCGAAAAAGCCAATAAAATGGCAATCACCAACTTCTCCATTTTCTTAATTATCGAAAATAAAAAAATAGTTTTTTTTATGTGTGAAACACTATTGAGCAGCAGAGATACTGATACTTCTCGATTTTTCATAAATCTTTTTACCGCGGATCACGCAAGGAGATCGCGTTTTTCAGCTCGTAACTAAGCGAGAAGGTGGGGGTAATAGTTTTAGGATGTCTTAGAGATAAGAATAAAAAAAAAGGAAATTGCAGTGACCTCGGTATAGATTTACACGTGACATTTTTTTTCTATTCGTTGAAAAATAACAGACACAACGATGCCAGAATAGTAATTAAATGATTTTTACGATAATCACATTGCTATTTATTCAGACGATCTGTCAATTTATTAATTGAAATCGATAATATTTCCGTTCATTAAATTACGATTGTTATTTTTGTTCTGATTAGCAACGTACACTGGAAAATCCTTTTATTAAAAAAATTTGCACGAATTAGTGTCAATTCTCATTTCTTAGGGGATGAAAAAAAAATCATTCATTTTTGACTGGCATCGTTTAGACAGTAGCAGTTAATGAACTCTGCACACTGACCATTCACGATGTTCATGAATGACATTATCGGAACTTTCTCTTCACTGCGTTTCACATCGTTGTGTGCAAGTACACAAGAGAATTGGGGTGAGTGTGAAGCTTACATGATAGGGTGCACCCTTCGAACGAGTCGTTCCCCTCGACGAGAAAAGCCGTGATTATATACTGGCGACGAGCATTCACATTGTATATCTCGAGCAATTTCACATCTCGTCAATGTACAGTGTGCAATGAATATACCATATTGAATGCATGGGCTATTTTATTCTAAACGTTTATTACGGAATTCGTATTTTCTTCATTCGTATTTTATTAGAGAATACCACAAAAAACTACTAAATTTGTTTTTAAATGTTGGTTAATAAAATAAATGCACATTTATATTTAAATACATTCGATTTGCAACCCATTTATAACAAGTTTAAAAAAAAAGATTTATTAACGACAGATAAAAATTCACCCTCTGAATTCATTCTGGTTGGAATTAATTTATTGCAAAACTTTCAAATTTATATTTCGTCTAATTCTAGATGTTCCTCGTAATTTTTCGATTTTTAATCATTTCTTTACTGCAGTTAAATCCGAAACAAATTTGTACACTTTTAAAATGATTTTTTCAAAAGTGAAACAATTGTTGATTTTTTTTTTTTATTTGACGTGGAATGTTCCATACAAATATCCACGTATATATTCTTTTGTACATACTCCCCAACGTTTGACTATGGTCTCTCATAGCAAACAAAAGGGTTGGCCACTATATTCGCACCAAGTGAGAGAGAACTCATTGAAATTCATTAAAAGGGACTCCCATGGCAAAATCCTCGAGTCTCGATCAACTTGGTCGTAGTTGAACTTGTTTTCATTTCTCTCACACCGCTCATTGGATTCTTCCGCAACTTTTTATCGTCGTTTGTATTTATCACACTTTCCTCTTATTTCTTTTATATTTTAAATTATTCTTATTTGTATGATTATTGTTGACGATTTTATGACGAGTCGAGCGTATAGATAAAATATTTAATTGAGCCACATGTGTGAAACGACTTCCCAATTAGTTGAGTCGAGGCGGAATTTACTGAGACGATTCAACAAGGTAATTAATGCAAAATAAAAAGTTACGTAAAGTTCGAGTCAAGTTGGTGATTTTGAGATGACTGTTCGTTCGCGAGATTTGAGAGTAAGATTATTCAGAAGTTTACGTAAAAAAACGTGGGAAAAATAATTATTCGAAAAATGGAAACTTCGTTTTTGTATTTTATTTAAAAAATTACTAATTAATTTGGCTTTCAGTAAGAAATCATCATCATAAATCATTAATACGTGAACCATTTATCTGTGGAGTAGTTTCCATTACGTTTAAGGTACTTGGATAAACGTTCCAAAGTATCGAAGCGCATCGGACACAATCATGAAAGCATCAGCAACAAGACTAATGACCCGTAACTAGTAGTTCACGCACTATTGGAAATTTCGAAATAGCAAAGAATTGTCGGTTCATCTGAAATCCAGTGACCCTTGCAAAAGAAAAATGCACAAGTTCGACTTAATTTTTTTCTTTTTTTAAATATCTTTCTAAAAAATGTGCCACTTGTTGTTGGCAAGCGTTTTAATGTTTTTTTGTGATCTTAGTTTGTATTTGATTTCTATAAACAATTGTAATTTTTCCGGATCTTATGTAACTGTAGTTACATTAACAACGTCATATTTATGATCTTGCAAAAAAAAAAAAAAAAAAACCCATTACTCCAACGGGTTCAAACGGAGTAAGAAAACATGCGAGAGTACTAATTTCAACGAGTTAAATTTATCGAGTCACTCCATGTCGGAGAATCCTGTTCGATATCATATTTCAAAATCTCTTGTAGGAATGCCGGAGAGTAAAGATGTACAGGTATTCGAGTTATCGAAGCTAAGAGTTCAAACCATTCGTCATTGTGAACAAGACGTCGGTTTAATCGACTCTCATGAATATGTGCTCGGAGCAATTGGGCTTCGTGTATTATTCAAAAAGCAATTACATTCGATTTGGGTGAATCTTTCTCGTGAGAGTTGAAAAGTAAAATGTCAATGATGTTCGTGAAAAACTTTAAGCAAGAATGATGAAGGATCAAACTTTAATGGACTATTAAAAATAATTTTAATTTTATTATTAATTTATTTAAAAAAAATGTAATTGGACTATTTAGATTTTCAAAATAATTTTTGTATCAGCAAAAAGGCCTTTTTTTATAAAAAGCTATTTTTTTTTTTTTTTTCTAAACGACGCAACCGTTCGAACTGATTTTTTTTTAACGAATTCATCTCGGAATTCGGAAAGAAAAAAACCCCGATCCTAAATTCGTTTATAACCGAACCTCATGTTGATGAAACATTTTTTTTAATCCCTTAAATTGAAGGAATTGTAAGACTTTGAATGGAGTTGCAATTTGAACAAAACAACAATTAACATGTATTCAAAAATCGTTGGTAAATTGAATTTCCAAATAAAATCATTTGTCCGGTAATTCGAAAAGTTTGGAATGAAAAAACGGTGCCTACCGTTTGATATGAAAAAATTATCAACTTTCCAAGTCGTTTGCATACGTCTGTAACTTGAAATAAAAATCTTGAGCCCAATCGATAGAGAATTAAAAAAAAAAAAAGACGAAACTGTTATCCTGGTAATTGAGTTTCCCCAAATTTTTCTTTTTTTATTATTAAGTTGCGAATTGTTGATCGATAATGAGCAGATTCCGAGCATAGAATGAAAAGTCATAACTTCCCTCGAATAATGACAATTTTCCCTTTGCGTTAAAAGAATTTGACGAATTATTTAGAGCAATTGAGCAAGCTCGAGTGGTATCTGAATGAATTAGCTGAAGAAGACTCAATGTAAATCGTAGTGAAGCGAGCAGATTACCGAAAGAGAGAAGCGTTGTCCAAAAATAACTCGTTTGGAAATAAATTCGTGAGTTTCACGTAGCGCGGAGAAAATTGGCGAGATTTATCGTTTGCAGGGTGAGACGAGGAGACGTGAATTCCTCGAAATCCGCACGAAAGCGAGAGGACGATGGTGTTAAGAATGGGAAAAAAAGTAGGAAGCGATGATTCCGTGTTTTACAGTGCAATAAATTTATTCTTTCGTACATAACGTGCGCGTAATTTATATACAAGCACGATTATTTTATCTTTTTAATATATTTTTTTTTCTAATATTGTAAACGTATATTTAATACGTGTACACGTACGTGATATACATTTACATATGACATCTGTTCACTATGTACAAGGTAATAATAATATTTATAAAATAATCTATGTACAAAAATACAAATGAAATAATTGGCACATTGGACAAGCTATGTGGCAAGCTGAATTACTATCACATTGTTTAAACCTATTCACCGTAATAAGAGGAATATAGAACGAGATGCAGTCTATTTGTTTGTATATTATTCTTATATCTTGTTTACTTTGTTTTTTTATTCTTTACTTTTCGTTCTTCTAAATGGTTTGTGTTTGGACCTGTCACTGGCAGTGTTTGGTGGGAATTGTTTAGTCTCTCCTATTTGTTACTTTAATCTCATTTCCATTTTTGGTTTATTATCTTACGAGGAATAAATGGGTCGGGCGATTTAGTTATAATGAAAAACTGTGAAGATTTATAAAATAATTATGGAGTCAAATTTAAAGAGGAGAAAAAAGTTATTCAGTTGGACGAATTAAAATTAAAATATAAAATAGTAAATAATCAAATGGTAATAAAAAATTTGACTCAATCATTGATTAATTAAAAGAAGATTTAAAACGATTTGTTTTTCGTTACATCGAAACTCGCTTCGACCCTTTAAAAGTCAACAAAGTTGCCTTGCGCGCATTTTTATGAATGAGCTGAACGACTATAATTTGAGAAAAATTAAGAGACGTGAGCTCGCAGGTTTACGGTTAAGTACTCGATAAATATTTACAAGAGATGTGCTCCAAATGTTTCTCATAATATTTTTCGGTTCGACGATCTACACACGAGAGGAGAATTTTCTTATTTCTTTTTTGTTCTTTCTCTTTGCTTTGTTTTCTTTTTTTTCATTTATTCAGCCTCTCATACGTATCTCGTGAGTTGAGTGTGGAATTCTTGGAGGCAAACGATAAGTTGACTGAAAGTTGGCCTCTCGTCGGCTGACATTGCCCAGCAGTAAGCCATTACTGCAAACAACTCGTCCGGACAATTGATCGGTTGGGCGAGTCTGTAACCATCGCGTAGATAGGACGCCATTTCGAAGGGATCAACCTCCACGTAGGGCTGTTGAGCGAGAGTCGTTAACTCCCAGAGAAGAACACCGAAAGCCCACTGTAAAGAAACAGAAAAAAATAAAATAAGACATTTCAGAAGAAAAGATAAAAGCGTCAAGTTTCGTTAGTTGAAAAATAAAAAGATTTAAAAGTCGAATTGAATTTTTTTATAAATAAAAAGGAGATTAGTCCATTTGTTTAAATATAATTACCACATCGGAGGCTGTCGTGAAAGTTTTGCTAAGAAGGCTCTCAATGGCGAGCCATTTAATCGGTCGATTTTCATTGTCCCCAAGACAATGATAGTCCTGAGGAAAGAGATCTCTTGCTAGTGCGTTGTCAGTGATTTGCACCCTCAGATCGTCATCGACACTGAAACGTCAAATAAGCGGTGATTAATAAATAAATAAATAAATAAACTACTCAAGATTACAAAACTCAAATACGTCAGCTTTAAAGAGTTTTAATTTAAGCAGTTAAACGGTCAAGTGTTGGATAAAAAAAATGTCACCGAAAAAAAAAGGGCCAGAACGGTTAAAATCTCGATAAATTCTATTTTAGATCATCGCAAGTACAAAAAAAAACTTGGGTTTGGTACATCGGTCAAAAATAACTTTCGAAAAAGGAATAAAAAATACGATTAGTGGAGCATCGTTTCGTGAAATAAATGTTGAATGTCACACGGTTTATTGGTGGAGAGTTGGAGAACAAATTTGGACAAAGAGATCGAGTCGATCGAGCACAAATAATCGGTAATTAAGGGAGTATCGCGTGGCTCGTTCGTCCATAAAAATAGTATGGCGTGTAAAAGGTCGATTTAGGAGAAGGATCGGTCGATTGATTTGGTTACGATTGAGTAACGAGCCGACCCGCCCTTTCAATTTCCACGAAGAGGCACGAGGCGAAAAAAAAAACGTAAAAGAAAAAACAGTGAAAATTGATTGTACCGAGAAGAGAAAAAGCAAAAATACTTACACGCAATTTCTTGCTGCAAGATCACGATGTACGAGCCTCTTTCTGTGAAGGTACTGCACGCCCTTGGCAGCTTGGAGTGCCATTTCAACGACCTCTTGTGTGGTCAGAGCACGTGGAGGGCCCTCGCTACTTAATTTACACCTGAGCAAAAATCTCTTCATGTTCTTGTATCCTGTGTGAGGATAGAGGAGGAAGGGCGCACCTCGGTCTTCGATCGAGACTCCCAAAACCGGCAAAAGAGCCGCATGACTCAAACCATAAAGGGCTAAACCCTCGCGCAACAAAAGTGCAACCTTTGAAATGAAAATAAACATCATTCAAATATTATCCTCATTAATAATTTATGATTTTTATGGCATCGAAGTTTACGTCGTTCAAATCTTACAACAAATTAGTTCAATTGTTTTGCAATTTACTTATGAAACAGAACGAAAATGTTTTTCTTGAGTGTGCAAAATAAATGGGTTTTTTTTTTGCGAGATTCAAATTGTAAAAAATCAGTCTACGTTTGTTTTGGATTTTTTGTATTAACTCAAGAACCATTGTCTATGGAAATAATTGACATTTTTTAAATAATATGCGAAATTTCAGGATTGAGCATTTTTTTAGCTGATTTTTAGATGACGAAAAGACAAATGGTGAGTATTTTAATGCAACGATGACTAACCTGGGCTTGGGACGCGTGTTCAGCAGCAGTTTTTACGAGTACGTCACGAGGAGTGGTCGCGCCCTCTTCGTGGTAACTGCCCCGATAGACTCGTCCGAAGGTGCCTTCCATCTCGATACTGAGAAGACGAACTCGGCATCTGAAAAATATTTAAAAAAAACATTTAAAAAAACGTTATTTGAACGGTTAGTGTCAATGTGAAGAAAACAAAATTGAAGATTCCCGAAGAAAAAGGAATCGTTTCGACAAAAACCAGAATAATTCATAATTGAATAATCTGCTGACATTTGTTTCCAAGATAAATAGAAAAAACGATGGAGTAGAGAATTTAAAAAATTAACACGAGGTCAGACACTAATTTTTGGAGGCTGGAACGGAATCGGATAATTGGTGGAGCGTGGTAAATGTCAACTCTCGTTCTACCAGTTTGTTGTCTAAAAATACACGTTAGCATTAATCAGAAGTAGACGAAGAGGGAGTCGTGAATAGGGAGGCAAATTCGAGTGGCGCCTGGGTCACAAAAATGCATGTAATCTCTACATATATTGAGTCTGAGTGAGAAGTTTGTACATGTAAAAACATCTGAACAGTGTAAGACATTAATCTTCATTATTCAAAAGTTTCGTGTCACCCAGTAGATAAACGAGTGACTACTGAAACAACGTACTCCAAAAATTCAAATAGTTGAATAAATGTCTTCGGTATTTTTACAAGACAAGATGCAGCAGGCGTTTCAGAAAAATTAAGATTCCCCAAGCTAAAAGAAAGGGCTAAAAATAATTAAAAAAAATAAAAACGACAATAAAAATAACACGAACGAATTTGTAAGGATCGAGAAAAATTTTCACACCGAAATAAATCATCAAAGTTTATTTAAATGCAATTTTTATTTTTCTCCGACACAATTCTGACTTTTCTAAAAATATCAAAACCTTCAAGTGGAAATAATCAGCGATATTTTTCATGAGAAAAAAAGAGAATCAAAGTTGAAGGAAAAATTTCAAAGAAAACCAAATGAAACAATTTTAAAATAAACATTCGTTGAATAAAATGAAAAAATAATTAAATGAAGTGACTTACGTTGGTGCGGTATCGCAACCGATTTAGCCGAAGTGCAGTAACTGCATCATGGATTCGTTAAAGGAAAAGAGGAGAAATAGAGAGAGGTGAAGAAAAAAAAGTGTTAGCGAGAGGCCTCTCTGTCTTTGACTTTATTTTTGGATGAGCTGTACTCGAGCACGTACGGAAAGGACGGTACGATCGATCGTGACCGATAAAATCGTTTGACGTCGATCTTCGTATTGAGATACGAGGCTATACGTGACTATTCGACCAGACTGCTCGTTCTCACTCTCGTGCCTGTGCTGTGCGCCCTAGAAAGCTTTTTTTATTCTTGTTTTTTTTTTCTTGCAATCTTTTCCATCCTCTCGCCTTTCTGACCACTTCAACGATTGCCTCCCGCAAAAGCTTTTCTCGCTCGCTGTGATATCGGCTTTTTTTACAATTTTTTTTTTCTTTCTTTTTATCCTCTCGACCCACAAAGAGAAATAGCACAGAGGAAAGCTCCTCGCTGTATCTCATTGTTCGAGCTCTACGACTTCAAATACACAAAGAATCTAAACTGATTGATGGACCAATAAAAAGACTCAACTTTCCTATCATTTGTACGATAAATCACGCAATCTACGCCCTTTTAATAATCACCACTCTGTAGCCTTTATAAATGAGGTAAAAAAAAAAAAAAAACGTACGAGACTCAATTATTGCACAGGCGAGAATTTTTCATCGTTTTCTCGAGTCTCATTCTTTTCAACGCGGGTGTTTAAGTGATTTGTTGTTCCGCAATTAGCAGGAATTAATATTGAAGAATAATTGAAAAAAAAAAAAAAACATTTCAATTACCGCAATTAGGAACTAATTAATTAACCATAAGAATTCATGGTGAAGAGTTCATGGAAGTGGTTAAAAATATTCTAAAAATGCAGGAGGTTCTGATTATCAATTCTAACTCATCATTTTTTTAAACCACATTATACGAATTAATAATTTTCTTATAACGAATAATCTTGGATTTCGTGCAAATTGTAAACTTTCGTGATTTTGAGTTTCCGAGAACTTTTACGTGATCATAAATTAGTAAAAATTCTCATTTTCTTAATCCACCGTTTCGATTAACGTGAATTCTATTGTATATGAACATGAAACATCAAAACAAATTAAATGTGAATGAAAAATGATGAAAATAATGAAAGATTACCTTTGAACGGTGATTTCCTGAATTCTTTCGTGAAGTTCGCGACTAGGTCGATCGTCAAGTCGTCTGTAGCTCGATGCGGAAGCAGCAGAAGGAGGTGGTGGAGTTTCCGGAGTGAGGAACGTTTGTGCAGGACCAATTCCGGTGCCTCTTTCAACGCTGCAGGCGGAACTGAGTCCACGAGATTCCCTGAAAAGGAGAAAATAGAAAAAAAAGTGTGAGCGTCACTTGCGTCAAACGATGAAGAAGTTTAAATCGTTTCTTAATTAATAAATATATTTATTTCTAATTTACTCACTGCAAAGGATCTCGATGTCGTCGGGCTTTTTTGTCTCTGACGTAATAAGCAATTACGAGTACGCAGATTGCTGCGATAAATGCGCAGGCACAACCGACAGCAGCGTAAAATACTTGTCCACCGGAAGTGGAGCCCGATGCAGCAACGAGTACTTCCTCGGGTCCGGGATAGCCGCTCTTGTCCTTGAGGCAAATTTTCTTACGGCGAAACTCGAGGCTCGTGGTATTACGACGATTTAAAGAAACGTTTATACGAAGCGAAAGATCGATTTCGGCGTCATAGGGACCGCAATGGAGGGCGAGTGCCCATGTCTGTAAACCACCGACTGGTATGTCACCTGTTTGCGATATGTTCAAAGAACTGCTCAGTGCCGAAGGATTGCTGATGTCCACCGCCATTGTATAAGGCAGCTGTGTCAAAAGAATACCAAAAAGAACCGTTGAGAAACACAAACAACATACATTTTTTCGATTACGATAAAAATTCGCAGATTACATCAAATTGATAAGTTATAGTGAGGCAAATTCGTAGATAAAATTTATTATTATTATTATTATTATCAATAATAATAATAATAATAACATTGATATTATATTAAAGTTTATAGAACGAATTTATAGACGGAGAATTTATTGGGAAAAGTGTGGATGGGAATGGGTCGTAAAAATTCGAAAGGGTATACGGAGGAAATGCAAATAAAAAATGTTAAAGTTAAAGTAAGCACGCAACGAGAAGAATTTCTGTCGATAATAAACTTTGTTTTTTTATTGATCAAATCGTCTTTGTTTGTTTGTTTTTTTTTTCTTTTTCCATAATTCCAACGAAATGTTTGCGAATTATTATAGAATTGTGAGTAAACGTGAAGTTTGTAGAAAAATGATAAATTGCGTTTGTAATTTTGTGTACAAAATTGACTGTATAATTATTTGTAATTATTATTATTATTCGTATGGATATGAGATGATAAAATGATCAAACAATACGAACTGGATTGGTTTTTTGAGATTTTAGGTCTCGATAAAATGGACAATGAATTTTTGTAACAGTATTTATGGTATTCGTATAAATATGGTTCGGAATATCGGGGTGAGCGAAGAAATAACGTTTCTTGATAGGAATCGCGAAGGCCAGAACAATTGAGAACATAAAATGCATTGGAAGTTTCACGAGTCTACAGGCCCGGTGTTTAAGCTCGATGAAAATAAGGAGAGAAAATGGAACTCCGAAGATAGCAAAAGTCGAGAGATCGCGGGCGCGATGCATTGAGCACGATGCACAAAAAGTTAAATAGGAAAAGTTTGAGAGAGACATGCAGAGAGGAATGAAAAAACGATGGAAAAAAAATATATATATGATAAAGAGTGGAAAGAAAGACAAGGAGTGAATATATATGGAGAGCTCTGGATATGAGATCGAGAAAAACGATATACGAGAAACAAAGAAGCAAAGAAGGAGTTACATCCGCGAAGGGTCGGATGAAGCGAAATAAGGAAAGGAGAGCATAGTGTTCGTTGTTAAACTCCCGAGAATATATATTGTAAAAAGAGTGACAAAGAAAGAGAGAAACAAGAGAGAAAGGAATTTAAGATTTACCACGTCATAACGGCAAAAGTGGTTAAAAAGGATAGAAAACCGAGCAGGATACTCGTTTCTTTTCATCACAACAATTCTTTACAGATATATATTTATATATATAAATATATCATTCATATCGGTATAAATCTTTTTGTGTATACACCATGCATTGCAGTTCGTGTTAAATATCCGAGCAAAAGAGAAAAATAATATTAAAAAAAAAAGAAAAAGAAAGATGTTGAAGAAGACGAAGAAGAACCGATCGAAAGGGAACTACAGGCATCACGATCTACCACATCGTTACGAAGGAAACGTTCGAACTACCGAAAGAGAAAGAGAAAGAGAGAGGTATGAGGATATTTTACAGTCCAAGGAGTATCGAATGGAGTATACACAATAAAGTCAGTTTGCACTGAACTTCTTTCTTCGTCTTTGCAGCTTCCTATAATCTCGAACGTTCGCGCCAATAGGACGGTGACCAAAAGAAATAAGAAAGAAAAAGAGTCGTGCGAGATGAATTCTCAGAAGACGGATTTAACTGCTGCGGAACATAAAAAGTATCGTATTTTCGTTAACCTCCAAATTTCTTTGTAAAACCTCGTAAATTTAAGTTCAAAATTATTTACACTGACTGGGACCGCGATCGTTTTAAAACGCATCGGAATCACGTTGAATATCGATGATGTTAAACATCGAACATTGTCAACTGATTTAAAAAAAAAAGTGTAGAAAAATAATGAAAAAAACGAGCAGACAAATGCAAGTGAAAGAAAAAGAAGAAATTTTTTAAAATAAATCGCATAAAATTCTGGATTATTTCAATTTTTAAAGGAACCAAAGATCAAAAAGTTTTTTTAAAGCCATTCTGAAAAATGAGAATTGTTAGCAGGTTAATATCTGACAAGGATTTTTTCAAAATATGACATTTCATTGATTAACAGAACACACAGAAGCGTTGCGAGAGAACGAAATGATTCAAACGTCATCGCCTAAAAGCGGAAGAAACAGGTTAAACATGATTGTTGTCAAAATTGAAGACATTGAAAGAGTGAAAAGAAAGTAATTGGATGACGAGAAAAAGAAGATCGAAGGGATGAGTTCAATCGAATACTCTGGAGTTCGCTCGTGTAGTTTGAGCTGATCCTTGTGTATTTCTCTTCCTGCATGCCTTACGATCCAGAGTGTCTCAGTTTGACAGACAGGTCGATTCGTTTAAGAGGTTCTCGGTGAAACAAGAGGCGATTTTGTCGCGAGGGTGAGTGATGTCGTGGCACGAGCCGTCACTCGTACCTGCGAGTCTTCCTTTTTCCTACTTGTCGCCTTATTGGCCTCTTTTCAGATTCGTTTTTTTGCTCAATTCATGTCCCTTTTTCGTCGGACGTGTTTCCGATTTAGGGACTTGCGCGAGAGGGACTAAAAGGGAGCACGAAAGACACATAGAGACGCGAAGAGACATATATACACACATGAAAGTAGTGAATCGACGAGACGATGGTGAACAAGTGGTTCGACCACTTTGTCCTACTCACTCGAATCTTTTTTTCACTCAAGTCACCCGAAAAGAGGAACAAAATAAGAGAGAGAAAGATTTCTGTCGTTGATTCGAACACCAACTTGATCTTCATTCTCTTTCCCTCACGAACGAGTCAATCCAAAAGAAGTTTATACGGGAAGAGTATACGTGTTGCAACATATACTTTACGAGCGTCTCGTGGCTCTTATGTACACAATTCGCACTCCCTTAATTGATATAATCCAGAATGCAGTTACTTTTATCCTTTTTGCAGCCATTTTTATGGACGACTACTCGTCATTCCTTTTTAAACACTTCAGAGCTTAGTACAGAATAAAAAAGTAATCATTTGTCACGTCAATTATGCAATGTGACGAAACGGCCAAAGACCCAAAGAATAAATCCCCTGAACTTCGTTAATTATTCCATTGGTGGAGTGATTAACGTAATTAACGACTCTCGCCAGAGTCGCGTTCAAAAGTTAATTCTTCGATTAATGTCCGAAAATAACTTGCAGAATAATCTAATGTTAATTTTTTATGTTTTACAGGAAGTAAAAACATATAAACTGTCGCTTCATGCAAAATGCTTTAAAGCGAGGTCAATTTTTGACTAGATCAAAACTGTTTCTTAAAGATATTTACTCAAACCAATGTAAGATTATCGAAAAATCATTACGAACAAACGAAAAACTTGATTAAACAACGAACAATGCAGGACTGAAATTACGAAGCGATAAGAATCTAACGATGAAAACTGCAACAAGCACTTGTTCGGAATGAACGAACAGTCGACGAGTTACTAGAGTCCAAGGAATGTCCATGAAAAGAGTAAATTATAGATTCTTTTATTTATTTTATTTTTATTCAAGTAAACCTCGCTGACTGCGTGAGTGACTCTAGTCAGTCTAAAGAGCTCTCATCTTGGTTTTTTCATGAAGAGTATATACATGTATTTACCCTGTTAAAGGAGAAGAGAAAGAAGAGAGAAAGAGAGAGAGAGAGAGAGAAACTGCAGAAAGTCAACGACGAGGAACGCGATGTGCCTCGGTGACTGAGGTAAGTGTAACCGCGGACTCTCATCCCGTAAAGGATGCTCGAAGGAGTATAGTAGAGAGGTCGAAAGAATGTATAGATATATGCAAATAGAAATTGCATTGAAATGAGAGGAATCTTGTATCTCTGTCTTTTCTTAGGTTATAACTGAACGGCAGTAAATCGACTAGCTTTCAATGTCCGTTCGAGCCTGAACGAGGCTTAATGTCACTTCCATCGATAACGCTGTGAACTATACACGTGTATTTATTTCTTTGCGATTGCGCTTCGAGCATAGCCACAGAAGCTATCAGCATAACTTGAAAAAAAAAATCTTGAAGAGAATCCAAAAATGTTTTTTTTTTCTCACACCATTTATTTCGCTCGTTTCGTTCCAGTGGCCACAAATACGATTCTCAAAACAGCCAAGACCCAAGAAAACAAGAGTCTTTATAGTCTTATAAATCGATTTATAGTCTTTGTAAAAAAAAAAAAAAAAAAAAAAAAACGAACGTGAAAAATTTATGATCGAAACGAATTACCAAAAATTCACGTAACTTCGATCATAAATTTGAACAGCGATCGTTATTACCAAATGTAATTCCACTGCAGATTTTTGTTTATCGTCCAATTATTTATAAATTCCGATAGAAAGAAGGTTTTTATTTAGTTTCAACGTATGGGCACGATTTCGAGACGATCTTTCTCGTATTTCTAAGAAAGTCACAGACAACCATTGAGTCCATCTCAAGTGAACTATATATTTTGTTTTTATTTTCACGAGACATAAATATATGAGAATTGTAAACTTACCGGTCTTCCAGCGAGATTTTCCCATGTGAAATGTAGTTTGTGCACCTGGGCAGGTACAGGGACGACGAACTTGATCGCATATTCATTGATAACTCCTTCCCTAACGTAGAACAATTCAGCCTGAAGGCCTGAAAGCAAAGAAGCAAATGCAACGATAAGACACGTCCGTTTTGCATTTTTTTTCTCACTCTTAAAATAAACACCAGATATTATCAGACGATTTAATATTAAATCGATAAACAACAGAAATTTAAAATATGTGTCGATATAAAAACATCGAAGAAATGAATGAAGAAAAATTGGCGAGAATTGAAAAGGAGTGAAGTGATGGCTCGACAAATTTTTATTCGTCACTTCCAATCCCTTATCTCGATCAAGAATATATTTCGGGTGTCTGGATCATAAAGAAGAAGAAAAAATGTCGTAAGAGGTGTCGAGTGGGCATGAGAAAAGTAGCAAAAGTCGTAAAAAAAGAAAAAAGTCAGCAGAAGAAATGGACAAGTTGCGTGAAGATCATGCAATTTCTCGAGCTCGAAAACATTTTTTTTTTTTCACCATACAAGTCGGACGTTTGCTCAAATATTCATATCCATATGCATATATAATTCGGTCGATATCAGGAGAAAAGATTGAAGGAGAAAATACTGGACCCTTATTTACTGAGAGAGAACGAGATGAGAGAAAGGAGAATGTAGAATAAAATGCTGGAGGAAAGAACGAAAGAGAAGAGGAAGAAAGAGAGGATTCAGGATGAGAGTGAGAAAAGAAACTGGAATACAGGTTTCGTATCGGATATCACGAGAGAGAACGTGTGGTGTAAGAAAGAGATAGTGTCCATGACTCACGACACTCGTTGCCTTCCTCCCACACGTTTTATCGTTCACCCCTCGTGTTTTTATTTTATTTATTTTTGTCCACTTTCTCAGTCCGTTCTTATCCAATTGCATTAGAAAAATCTTATTCGCTCTTATTCGAGCTTGTGTGCCTCGTAGTTAAGCTGAACTAAGAAAAACAGAAAATCGAGAAATTCTCTAAATTCCAAATACCCACGATCGTGGATATGGGTCTTTGCCATATTGGGTACGTGGAGCAAAGTTCACAGCCAATTTCGTACATACTTGTCACAAATATTTTATGATATATACGGAGTAAGGTTTGGCATCCAAAAGAAATCGATAAGATGTGTTACGAGATGAAAAAAAAAAAAAAAAAAAATAGTGTAAATTTTATGGTGTTCACTGGCGTTACAATTCGGTTTATAAATAAATCGATATATTTATTCTATTTTTTGAATATTTCAAATATCCTGAAAAATTTTGATTTTAAAAACCTTTGAAATCTTTTAATTACAGAGCACGAAACAAGGGACGAATTTTTTTTTTTTTTTTTTCAAGAATTTCACCTTTTTCTCGTTAACAAGTATATTTTATTGCAATAATAAACAGAACTATAGGAAGATTTTTTTTTTACTACCGTAATTGCCTAGAGAATGCAATTTAACAATAGAACATTCGTTGACTCTGTTAAATCTTATAACTTATCATTTTTGGCAACGAAAAAAACGCACACAAATCTTTGTGTAACTTGGGGAGTATGTGGTGGAGATATATATAATGGTAACGAGAGTAACGACGAGGCAAACAAGAAATACATATTCGGTAGGTGAAGAGAGAAAACAGATACACATACAGAGTGGAGGAGGAGCAGCCATTGTCGGTATTATATAGCGGCACGCTTTGTTCATTGTTCAACGTTGTAGAGTTTTCTCTCTCTCTCTCTCTTTCTCTTTCTCTCGGTCTTCTTTACTTTGTCTCTTTTGCCTCAAAGTTAAATTAGGTTTGCCCTGGTGTATTACTCAAGTGAAGCAAACATAGCAAACCTCTTGTTATAACAATACTAATACGTTTCTATCGTATTTCGTATGATATCCGTATAATTTACTTGAATAAACTAGAGAATTTCAACGAGTCCTGATGTACGAAGGTTTTCAATGTTTTCAAAAAGTCTTTTCCAAGTTTTCCTAATCGAGTATATATATATCTATTTTTTCAATACGACTAACGTAATCGTCAAAACCATCGAGTATGACGAAAAAAAAATAGATAAAAAAAAATCGTGGGAGAATATTTCCCGAAGAAAAAAGGGGATTTGATGAAAAAAATATTTCAGCCATAGTTCGTGAGGGTTAAATAAAAAAACGTATGTAATAAGAATCCCTTTTTGAAAAAAAAAACTACGTTATTTCGAAGGTTCCTTTGAACAGCGTGAAACGACGGGAGGGAGCAATTCTTTTTGCTATCTGTTTTTTTAACAAGAAAAAAGTACACCCATGAAAAGAAAGAAAAAACGTTGCAAAGGTGGACTCTACCGTGACTCTGTGAGATAGGATCGTGGGGTTGTTTATTTTTAAAACCCTATGGCAATATATCTGCGTTGCCCTCTTCTTTACTATCTTATGGCGACGATGTACCTTGCGCTGGTCGCGATCTCGCGAAAATTCGGAAGCCACAGTACGAGGCAAACAGACGAGGAGAGAAAGAGGGAAAGAGAGAGAAGGAGGGAGTCGAAAAAAAATAGAAAACGGCACGAACATGGAAGTAAGGATGGGATGAGGATAAAAAAGTATGTTGCGAAACGGCGAGTCAAAAAAGGCAAAATAAAAAGAGGCGAGGGAAGAGGCAAGCTGGGGAAGGCGGACGTGCACCGTACGTTGTATATATAGTTAAGGAGAAGAAACAGAAGCTGGAGGAGCAAAGAAAAGGTCCAAAGGGCCAAGGGAAGCTTCCGGACGCAAACACCCTCGATGTTGTTTCTTTTAACAGAGGGCAATTTTAATGGAGTATCGAAAGGACGTATCTCTTTTAATTTCCACGATTAAGCTCGTAACTTTCATGAGTTTTTATTAACCACTATCAAACATAGTGTAAACTGATCAATTTTTCTCTTTATTCTTAGTAACTTGACACGAGGGAAGGTTAAAAAGAGCCCACCTACGCAGAAGTTGACATCGTCTTGGTATATGTTTGTGGTGCTCGACCATCGTGACTATCTTCTGGTTCGAAAGGTATAATCTGATAGCGAGAACTTTTAACGAGCCACGAGCAGAGTGAATTTTTAAATCACTCGAAAGGACAATGCAGTTCCCTGACCAGAAGCCACTGCACGATCTCTACCGGACTTTATATACAGTTTGCAAGAAATTCAGCTCGTGTGTGTAAACACACGAGTATGAGCAACGCCACCAAGTATCCATGGACTATTCCATCTCAATTTGGCTTCATTATTATTATTAAAAATTGATAAGACTTTATAATGAAACGTTAACTTGATGCCATGAATGGAGTAGCTTTTTGAGATTATCCATTGTGTCAAAATGACCCATAGGTCAAAATGTCCCTTCGAGTCAAAATAACACATGAGATATGAAAATGCCCGACTGGATCAATCTGCAGACTCAAATGAGGGTCGAAATGACCAATTTAGTCGAAAAATCCATAGTGGGTCAATTTGACCCATGTATCAAAACTTCTCATTCAATCATATAACAAAGCCGGCAGAATCGAACTTATAATTCGATATTCGATCACCCATGAACTATTTTTAGAGGGAAAAACGTTTACTGAATACACCATTTTTAAACCATTCACGAAGAATTTCAACAATTTTCCTAATTGGCGAAGAATACGACTTCAAATGATCTAATAAATAAATATAAATTGTCTTTAAATCTAGACCGTTGATTCGAGACAAAAGAGCCTGTACGGAGTATTGCGTTTGTGTATTGTATTTTATTCACGAGCTCACTCGGTGATCTCGCGCTGGCCCCGTGAAGAGCTTCTTGCAGTTCTTGCTACCAAGATGCATGCATTCAGCACACACAAGAATCGAGTATACACGTTCTACTGTCTCCATGGTAGTCTTTCATTGGGTCTGCCCTCGCAGTGGCCTTTACCGGTTTTCTGCATCAGATATCACCTCTGGAAAGCGTCTTTTTGCCCCCCTACCACCCTCACGACTATCACGACCTGGAGAGAAACTATATATGAGTGTATTGGAGGATTTTATAAAGAGCATCAAGAGCAAGAGGCCCTGTGGCCTTTAGCAACTTTTTCCCTGTTTGTGGACCGAGTTCGCGATCATCATCCAGTGTGGCCCATTTTTTAAATACGCATTAATTATTCTTTTGCGAAACTTATCGATGAGCATATAAATGGCCGATGAAATAAAGTAAAAGATTTTAAAATGCGGAACGCAGTTTGCTAAAGCGTTGGGGTCACACTTTGTGTTTACCAACAATCAATTGAGGGATTTTTAAATGTATAAATATGTAATTATTTACGTAGTTATTTATGTACGTGTACGTATTGGAAATTTTCATCGTGAAAGGAGTGTCGAGGGTTAGCAAAGGCATGACCTCCGACCCGTTCCAACGAGATATTTATACCTTCGTCTTTTTTTTATACGTTTCGCGAACCCTGAGAATTTTCCTCTTCGTGAAACTCTATAATCAACCAGCCGCGAATTAAATTCTTCTCTCTCTTTCTCTCAGCATCGCTTTTTTGATTCATGCACGCTATCGAACCTCGTGTAATTTTTTTTTCATCCTCATCGATTTTGTGGCTTCCCATCTGCAGCCTCTTCTGCAACTACTCTTGGGATGTCTTTGGCCCTTAATCCTGACCTCCTTAGTAGATGGTTTTCATTCACTGAGGTCTCTAGCTCGTCGGGTTTTTTTTCTAAGCACCTTTGACTTTGCTCAAATATTATACCATAGAATGAGAGAAAATCAAACATAGAGAAAGAGAAAGAGGAAGGAGCGAAGTGTTTCAGCGCCAACACAAATTTCCGGTTCTAGCGAAAATACGTTTGTAAAAACCTGTGGGAGTAGGACTCAAAGAAAGTTTCTCGAAGATCAAAGTTAACTAAATCATCGAAATGTTCTGAATATTCCGCACGTTCCTAGTCTTCGCAATTCCTTCAACTTTATAATTGCAGATGTAATTATTTTTTAACAGACGTAGACAGAACAATAATATTTGTTCAAGTAACAGAGCTCGAGGTAAAAACGTGATAGTAAGAATATAAAAAAAGTAGCTTTTAAGCATATCGAGAAAACAGAAGGTACTTTGACCCTTGATTATCAGAGAGAAAAATTATAATCCTTTTGAGCATATAATTCTGGGGTGCGTTTTATTCACCAACGAAAATGCGAATAAACAGGTGCGCAATAGCGTGTATTGCAGAGATTTTAAATAACTTGCATCTGTACATCGGAGTTGGTAGGTAAAGTGATGTATGATGAGAGCATATGTGTACAAACGTGTATGTATAGGTGGCACGTAGTCGAGAATCCTTTGAAGTCTGGCTTTGGTAGAGCGAACTGCCAAAGAGCCGAAAGAGAGTGAAAGAGTTGAGGTCCGAGAGAGGGCAAAAAAGAAGAGGATAAAGAAATAGTGAGGAAACTCAGGAGGAGGTAGAAGAGAGAGAGAGAGGGAGGACATAGGCGGAAAGCAAAAGAAACAGCCCTTTTGAACGAAGGCGTCGACCCTTGAGAGAGAACCGGTGCCAGACACAATTGTCACGAGCGAGGGAGGGAGGGAGGAAGAGAGAAAGGGAGAGGTACACACTACGCCACTTGGAGTTCTTTTCCCTCGTGTTTTACGTATGTAAACCTCGCGGCAAGCAAGCAAAACCTCAACCTAACCTATAAAGGTTTGTTGGAGCGTGTGGCATCGAACACACACGCGTGTGTAACTCGTATCGGTTTGAATAGCTAAGAACCTTACCTGTAAGCTTCCCTTGGCGTTTTAGTTCGAGCCTTTGGATTTCTGCCCTTATTTCTGTCATGTAACGGCTGTATATACATGTGCACAGCATGAATCAAAGTCATCAAATAAAGGCATAGCTCAGTTCGTGTTGCATGTAAAATTGCTGCCACTTACGCCCTTTTGACTCATTTTTTTATGATATATATATATATTTTTTTTTTATTTGGCGTTGCATACGAGCAACAACCCCTTCTTTCTTTGTCTCGTTCCGCGATCTCCAACCACGTTTGATCTTGCTTCTCTTCTAAGCTACTCAAAACTTCATCTTCTTTACTCTTGGGGTACTTAGGAAAACTTTGTAACTTGGAAACTTCCGCACGTTTCGCCTTCGTCGGCCAGTAACCTTTTTCAAACAAGCCTTAAGAGCTTTGCTACTATTGTTTGCGAAACCACAGTGTACGTATGATATCTATAGTCATCAAATTTAACGAGAATTGGCAAATTTAACGAGCAAAGAGACTTGACCCACATATCAGCTCATGAATATTAGCTCGAGTCTTATTTTTCGGTTTTAATCCTTCTGTTGATTTTCATTCAAATTGATCCTACCAAAGTCAACTTTAAACTTGGAAAAATGGACGTGTACATGGAAACGTGTACTCGTAGAATCAATCCATTCATTCGAGATGACAGACGGAGTATTCGAAAACTCAAGAATAATGGAACTTTAGCCTACATTTCGATTCTTGTTTTATCTTCGCTTCTGACCGTTTACAGCAAACTGCTGCTGCCGAGGCTCCATCGTCCCGTTGACACACGAAATGAAGATTGGAAGGAAGAAATAAGGGGAGGGAAAAGAGCCTTGGTTTAATTCGAGAAACGAGGAAAAGACCCAGTTGTCAATGTACACTAGCAGCTAAAAGTTATCGTGCACAGATCCAAATATGGCTCGGAGCCATTTTTAGTGACATTTTGTCAGCAATGTACATAAACATACTTAATAAGAGGTGTTCCAAAGAAGGAGAATCCACCTTCATCATGTTTTTCTATAAATTTCCTACATAAATATTTTTTTTACTAATCTAAATTCAATCATTATCGAAATCTAATTATAATCCAATCTCGATCTCAATCTACATATTATAATTAATAATAATTTAACCAATTTGAATCTGGTATAAATGTTTCTCATGAGTTTTTTTCAATGAGAATTTCAAAGATAGAATTTTTCATTATAAATTCGTTTATCCTAAGAGTGCCGTACAGTTTTTTTTTTTTATAGCAACGACGTGAATAAGTTTTATCCAGAAACTTTTTGACGATAGTGTATCCGCATATAACTTTCGTGTGGATATCTGTTTCTCTACTCAACTCCGATCATCGTTCTTCGTTAAGAAAATAGTCTCGAAAAGAAGAGACTTCTTTTTCATTCCAAATTAAAACGAACTACAGAACGTTGGCAGTACAGAGTCCATTTCTTTAATGAGAATTCTCTGGAGGCAGAGGTACAATCATTTGAGTACTTGCAGGCCACTCCGATAATTGTTATTCAAGAAAAACCGAAAAAAAAACAAACATCGATTTTGCAAGCAATGTACATAAATAAAAAAACAAATGAATTTTTTTTTCAATGACTTTTAACGAGAGCCGCGAGCTCAATGAATCCTTAGATACGAAACCGAAAGAAGAAACGACGATTGTCTTGGAAATGAATGGAAACGTAGAGTTAAACGATGTACAAACGACACGGTGTTGAGTAGAATTTTAATTGCGTACAGAACTGTAGGTGGATTTCGTGTATTGCGAGCGTCATCCCTAAAGAACGAGGCGTGAAAAAACACCCAGCAAGAGGATTTCGCACAAGTAAAAAGGAAGGACCGTGTCCCCAGCTGTCAAAATATTCGTATTCACTAAACCTTTGACACACTTGTGAAAGAGATCGAGGAAAGACGAAGCAAATGCGAGAATCGTCGATTGTATAATGGACTTACGAAAGAAAAAAAAAGAAGAAAAAAAATTATACATACATATACAAGTAATCTCTCCCCTCTTTATTCTTATTCTTCTCTCGTTTCAACGAGATGAATACATAAAAGAAAGAAAAAAAAGAGATGGCTGAATGCTGCGAAACAGCACCGTTATAGCAATACCAAAACCATATTATATCGACCAGTAGAACGTAAAAGGGCTTAACTCGCACGATTTAACACCTCGAATAATCTCGGTTCGTCCCTTTTGTTGACTGGCAATCGCTATATATATATAAATATATAACTGAACAGGCTTATGTCGGGGGATCCTTTAGGTTCGAAGCAACTCGACACCTTCGAAACTTGCCCCTTTTACAACCACCCCCTGAGTCCAGTTCAAGAAAAATATATATATATAAAAGAAATAAAAGAAAAAATGTTCTTTTCCTCTTGCTGCAAAGGCCTATTCCTATACATACAGACTCAGGTGTGTGGTGTACACGCGAGGCTCAATATAACGAGAAGGCCCCGTTGACGCGCCAAGACTTTTTGAAGGGAGAGACCCCGCAGGAAGAAGGGAAACGAAGAATAAAAATGAAATAAAAATTTAAAGAAAAGAAAACGCGACGAGAAGAGACGTAGGAGGCCGAGGAATTAAAGAATGACGAAAGGGACTGCTTGCAAAGCTATATATACATAAATACACAATTGCATAAAAGGGATTGAAGGCCTGCGACATTAGGAGAAAAGCTCATCGGCTCAAACGAATATTTATATCGATATTCAAAAATAACAAAGTTTTCACCAGCATAAAGAAAAAAAAAACATGTAAATATTAGAATGAAGAAAATAATAATTTGTGAATATTGGATTTGATGACCGGTCCGATGGACGTTGACAATACAAAACCGAAGCATGAATTCATCTTTTGATGTAAACCATATAATGCGACAAAATTCCCTACGACATTTCAAAGGCAATGTGTACAAGTTCAATTTTCTTCGCTGCAGTTTCTATTGACGACGAATATCATTGAATATCATAAGAAAAAAAAAGAGAACTAAAACGATCATACGAAGGTAGAAAACACGTCACGGATATTATACGGGTCATGGCATTTCGTTTCCCGACCTAAAGTGAAAAGTAATGGGATATTGGATCAAACTACATAATGGAAACCTAAGGAGTATTATCGAAATAAATTTTTATTTATATATCAAAAAGGGCAGTTGTGCTTCGATCAATCTTAGTTCCTTAATGAGACGAAATTTCAATTGTGTTGTATGTTGAGTTGTAAATACATATATATATAAATATATATATATATATATATTTATATCTAATACAACAATGAAATACCGTTATTTATTATTTAACGGTTGAGAGCATGAAGAGTGTGACAAGTTTTTGAGGCAGGATTCAATACAAAAGATCTAAAGTCATTTTATTATATTTATTATCCACTATATCGTTTTGCTGAATGGAAGTCATAAGCCGGAAGACGGGCATATGTGGAAGTGTAGAATACAGAATAAAAAAACACCCTCGGATTATTCTTGGGGAGGCACCCTAAAGCTTTATAGAACAAACAAAGTAACGTTTCCTTACTTTTCCCCTCGATAAGAATGAGTCTTACAATTTTTTCACTCAAAGACACACATATTCTAAGGTTACAATTCAAGATTGTCTGGTAAATTTTCTTCATTGAGAATAAATGAGAACCGTTTTTATGTTCGAGGTTGTAGAGAGTCTTTGCAATGAACTTTAATTCACAAGAACGAGGATTTGATTAGAGAACCAAAATTATAGGCTCAATAATAAAATAACGTCAATTTTAGATCTTTAGACCTCGACCAGTTTTTTTAAATTGAACCTCAATAGGATTTTCAACTTCTGTAACAAAATCATTTAGATTTTCTTATCTCTTGACCCATCTGTACGAATTATGACATATTTTTTTGAGTGAGGACTTGTTTCATTGACGTTGGACTATATTTGTTGCAAATGCGTGAATGTAAATGATTGGAAAGTTTAAAAAGAGAAGATTCAAGTGTTCAAAGTCACGCATGACGCCAAGTCGACGAGTCTGAGCGTCGTCGTTGTTCGTGGTAATATTTAGCACGTGGACATGGCTTCGTGTGGTTATCCGCAGCCTGACATTCATCTACATATATGCTGAATGGAAAATAATTCGTCCCTTGTGGTGCTCTTTGCTTGAATTAAGTTAATGAACAAAAGGTCTTAACTGTAATAATACGTAGCACTTTCGTCAGCGTGGGTTAAGCCTTTTAGTGAGCCAGACGCGATAGTGCGAAGAGGCTCGCACGTAAAGTCCTTCGTTCTTAATAACTCTTTCTCTCTTTCCTTCTGTGGCAAGTAATAAACGACGCGACAGAGACTTTGCTGTTTAGCATATATCGAACGAAAGAGAAAGATAGGGAGAGAATAAGAGAAAGAGGCAAGTAACTTGAGCTCTCCTGAATAACCCATAAGTCGTCCTACACGGATGCACCCTCTTGAAGAAGAGTCCTGTGCCACGAGCCACGAAGCGCAAAAGCGTCTACGTGGAACGAAACTTGGGTTTGTGCATATGGAGGAGTTGATCCAAACAGGAAGACGTAAAACTTCCATGAGACACATGATCCACATGCAACATAATTTTACGTCACGTCTCCCTAAGTCGACATATTATAGGCTATTTCTCTCGTGGTTCCTCACCCTGTCCTCACACCCACGAATGTCTTTCCAGCTGACATGAGTTAGGAGCTAGGATTGCGGATTAGCTACGAAGAAAAAAGGATTCAAAAAATGTGTTGACATCATTTTTTCTTGTTATTGGCTTTACAAACTTTTTTTCCTTCGATCACCAAGGCTCCGATTTCGAAGTGGTATTAAATTTCAACTTTTAAACATCTCAAAAATCAAGATTTTTATCGAATTATAAAACAATAATTAGAAAAATTAGATAATTAATAATGATTTTTGACGAATTTTCAAACTGCTGATGACAATTCCGAATTAATCGACCTACATCTTCGTGTTCATCTGTTTTTTCCACAAAGTACTTCTTGAATTTTCGATGTTTTTGCTACACCAAGATTTTCCTTCAAATTGGAGATACACTAGAGAAAAGGACAAGAGAGTTGACAAGTTTACGAGCCTTCGTTCACTCGCCGGAAGGATTACGGGGCAGTACGAAGTAAAACGAGATCCCACAATGTGGCGTTGAACTTTCCACACAGCCATGCTTTACAACGTAGTTTCAAACTCCTAGGGTGCTTGGTCCTTATGTTTCTAAGATATCTTGACTTTTACGACGAGCATACGTTTTGCAGGATGGCAAAAATTCGAAAAAAAAAAACCAAAGATCGTTTCTTCGCAAATAAAGGAGTAGAAAAAAAGAGAGCAGCGTGTGGTTCGCCAGGAAAGAGACGTTTTGCAGGGAAGCGAATTAGAAAACATAGCCAGAGAGAATATAATTTTTTTCTCTTCGAAATAAACGAGAGACGGTTAAATAATTGATAGCGTTCTTGAGAGGAAATGAAGCATCGATTAAACAAATAAGCCCACGATTTCTCGCGAGTGCTCCGCAGAGCATGCCACGATTTTCGCAAGCATTTTAATAGTGTGATTAAAATGGTCATTATCGTTGATGTGGATTGAGTGAAGAAGACACATTTCCTCATTTGCTTCTTAGCATAATATATATTCACGTACTTTTTATTTTTTGCGCTCATTATCACACTCGTTGGATCGCATGAAAAAACCAGTTTCAAGGGGAAAAGAAAAAAGAGGTTGAGGCGCGACGCATAATCGATTTGTCGCTGAGCGAGTGAAATAAAATGTGTTAGTAAGGAATTTTAATCGGTAGGTCGTTATGAGAAAAGCCGAGAAGCGATGTACACGAGTTGACACAAAAATGCTGCGTGTTATTCAACTTTGGGAACATCGAAACTCGTTTTTTTTCCTCTCCTCTTCTTCCCTGGAAGGTTTATATTAATAAAACACAATTTTCTTTTCATTTTTTCTTTTTTTTTTTCATTTCTCGACAGCCTGAGCTGCTGTGATTGAAAAATGTTTATTCGTTCAATCGACGTGAAACGACGGGCGAGCAGAGTGAAAAAATAATAACAGACAGATAAAACACGAGGGAGAGAAATTGTGAACTTCTCTAAAGTAAACCTCGAACGATGGAGAGACACGCACGGATTCCCGAATTGGAGGCTAAGATAATATTGTCTCTGAGCTCCCTCTATGTACTTACTCGTGTACGTATATATATTCAACTAACTGGAGAGTACAAAAAATATACACAGGATCGATTGATACTTGCAGAATGCAATGTGTTCTCGATTTATTTAAAGAAAAATAAAATATTTAAAGAAGTTTCTTGAGTTATTGACATTTTTCAATAATAAAAACGAAAGAAATATCCTCAATAGTCAATTTCAAGATTTTTTTAAATTCCGAAAATTTTTATTTAAAAAGACACATTGTTGTCAATGAAAGTTGGAAAATTTTATATAAAAAAATATTGAATGAGCTGTTATTGGAATTTTTGTAAAACGGTTTTTGAAAAAATGCTATTGATGGTAACCACGATTGCAGCTGTATATTTTATCCCAAAATAAAAACAATTTTTTGTCAAAAAACGTTGAAAAACTATGCAGTCTTTGGCGAGGCTGCATTTTTCGATGCATTCTCCACAAAATGAAAGTCAAATGAATGGTAAATCATTGAGTTGAGATTGTGTCGAATTTTTTTTTTCTCTTATACAAACGAAACTGTGCACAATTTTTGTCAAATAGAGATCAAACTTTTGTATAAACAATGGTATAATTTTGAGTTTTCTTTAATTGTGTCCTTTGTTTCACAGAATAATTTGGAATGAGGATTTTACAGGAACAATAGAATTCAGTTAGTATTGGCGAAGGGGATTTGCGAAGTATTTGTGATATTGGTTATGGTCTAGAACACGTGACAGATGTAGTTCTGATTGAGAAGTTGTGTGCAAGGCAAAAGCGAACGATCTATATACATAATACAACGAACGTGCAGTGCATAGGAGAAGAAATTCATATTTGACATGTGGTGTGCTGTCGAATCGTGACGAACGATAGACACAAGGACATGAAATTCTATACCCTTCTCCAACAAAGAAGCGGAAATGAGCAAATAAATTCGTCGCCATGGACAAACACAAAAAGAAACGAGAGAAAATGTAATCACAGTTGGATCGAATTCCTAATGAAGAAATTCGAGCTGGGCTCAAATCTTTGATTCGAACAAATAAATTCTATAAAGCATGAGGAATCAATGGAAAAGAAATTCAATTGAGTATCGCAACAAGCGAAATTGTTATTCAAAGTCAAAAGCATCGATTTGCTGGTCGAAAGGAAGTTCTATTCAGTGAAAATATATTTCGGTCGTAAAATTCAACCAACGAGTAAATGTCCAAAGCGAAAAATAATGAAAAAAAACATCATTTTTCATTCCAACGTTGACTCTTCGGGGTTCAATGCGAGGTCAAAAAAAATGGCAATTGTCTCCTGTGCAAAAGTGTTCCTTGAAATTCTTGAGGAAACGTTCAGAAAATTCCAAAAAGATCGAACGTGGAGTTTTTGTTGTTGTTATTGTATAGTGTTTCTTGGACGATACTCTGGCACGTGGGAAGGGAAGAAGATACCAAAGTGACCAAAGCCTTAGAGACAAGGATGAATTGCGACTGACGATTTATCACTTTGACGAAGGACGAGAAGATCTTTTTTTTTCTATACATGTATTTTTTTCTAGGGTCAAAGGAGCTTTGAACGTAAAGAAGAAAGTGAGATCATCAAGAGTCGTCCTGGTTGACGTCTCCCAGACAAGGTGCATGTTCGACGGTTGGTATTGGATGCAGAATGGTCAAACTTATAGTTTCTACGAGAAAACCCTGCTGATACCACCTGTGGTGCAAACACGAGAGAGAAAAAGAGAGAGAAAGGGAGAGAATTCCAACGAGGGAGCCTGGAACACACTGGTTTCCATGTTTTTTTTTTCGTTCCTTCTCTTTCAATATTTCGTATCTTTCATCGATCCTGACCTTTTTCCAGCTGCAGTATCAGCGGGAGAACATTTGACAAAATATATATATACATATATATTTATTCATTTCTTTGCGACGTTCCAACGTTCGAACCTCGTGATCCTTATGAACTCTCGAAATTCAACTGGCGCCGATGAGAGATAACGGTTACGACGTCCAGTCGTCGAGAGATCTCTTCGACGACCACAATTATGGTCACCAGGGAAAGACCATTTTTCAAATGATCTCAAGATATATTCAGAGAAGCTCGAATGTTTATCCACTCTCGGACTCTGGTGCCACTCGAGAAATTACTACGACAGAAAAAAGTGCGCAGAGTGTTCTCTGAACTTTTGGATCCCCTTCAACCACTCGAATGCCACAGACTTCTGTACTTCAAATCACTGATTCTTTTTCTTGACGACTCTTTTATTTACATTGCCCCGAGTCGTAGAAACTACAAAGTAATCATTGTCAAAAAAAAAAAAAAAATGCTATTAAATGTAAAATTTTGTCAAAGTATCCAACAGCGATGACTCTCACTCGGGGAAAGAAATTTCTTTGTCACGATTTTCGAGAAACGTAATTATAATTCTGTACAAAAAATCTGTACAAGATGCTGTTGAATTCGTGAACGAGTGACCACTTAATAAATTTCTAAATCGTTTCACGTGTTATTCGTTTCTCAAGACATTTTTTCAGAACGTCTTCGCTCACCTCGATCAAGGACCACTTTTCTGTTGCACAACTCGCGAGTGAAGTGATAATTGGATTTTTTCCTGTCTTTTCTTATTGTCTGTTGTCCATAAAATCAAGTTGATTCTTAAGAGTCGCAGATGTGACTTGGTTAAATACTCATAAAAAAAGAGAGAGTCACAGAGAGCTGGGATGAATCGAAAAAGTCTGTAGAACGAGGTACCACTCGAGACAGACTTCCATTTGTTAGAAAATATTTGTCTGGTTGTCCTGGGAGACGACAGTAAAAGGAAGAAAAAAAAAGTTGAAAGTCAGAAGAAAATACGAAGAGGTCAAGAATAAGGGATGTGATGTGAATGAGTTGAAAATGCTGTGTCACTATTTCAGCTCGAGTCATCGTTCGTAAGGGTCGAAATAAAAATATTATCATTTTTTTCAACAATTCGTCAACGACGAATATCCACTGGAATTAAAAAAAAAAGTGAATGTTTCAAAGAGCACAAATAATGTCTTAGTGACGTCTGATCAGTCCGGAAATGGTGAATAAAAATGATTGGAAAATGCCAACAAATGGATAAAATAATTAATTCAATGTCACTATAATTCTCGATCATTTTAATGTTGATTCCAAAATAAATATGTATCGATATTGTCTTAATTAAGTCTTGCGGATAAATTTATTTACAATTCTCGCCCCTTAAATGTTCTCCTGTTGTTTATTCGCACGTCACAAACCACAGGGTGCAGAATGGTTATCGTTCACGAGAATAACTTGTGGAGAGTCGAGTCTCATTTAGCCAACAGCAGCATATAAGCTTAAGCGATGATGTAGTTGAGTGCAACAACGCCAAGAACCATCATCGTTCGCTAACATTACACGAACGCAAACCAACACATTTATACAATGAATAAAGATCCAATGAAATGTAAAGGGTGTCTTGCAAGTGAAAATCAGCAGCGTTAGCTCAAAACCAGAAACAAATTCCAAGTCGCTGAGAATTAAGCAATTTTTTCAATTCAAACGAATCGTTGATCAGTGTTGGGGGAACGTTAAGTCATCAAGGATCAGCAAAGTGATGAAGCAGTTGCTCGAATATCAACAGGACTTCAATTATCTAACATTTACCAACAAATTTCGTCCTGAATATTAATCAACTGTTCGTTGACCCACTTATTCGTTGGCTACTGGACTCATACGTTGGGTCAATGTGACCCAAGGTGTAAAAATGTTTAAGAAATTGAGAGAACACGTTGTTTTCTCGAAAAATGAGTATTTTACTTTAAAAAATCATAATTATGTCAATTTTGAAAATTTTTTACATTAAAAAGCGTGAAAATATTCGTGAAAAATGTTATTTTCCGATAAAAAATACTGCGTGAATGAAAAATGCTATTTAAAAGTTATTTATTTGAAAAAGTAAACTTGGTTTATCGTCGTAATGAAAATGTTGTCAATTCGAATGAAAAAGTAGTGACAATTTTTGAAAATATTTCTGCAACAGGGATAATAAACTCGAAAAAACTTGGTCTGGGTCAAAATGACCCAGATTAAAGTTTAGTTACAGGACACCTTGTACATATATATATGTGTGTGTACATAGATGCTCGTTAAGATGCTGTCACTCAGATGAGAAGAGGCGAACAGGTATAACGCCTATAACGGATCGAGTAGAGGAGGCTGACGGTCGAGTAAGATGGGAAGAGCATAAGAAAAAAGAAAGAAAAAAAGAACGAGAGGAAAAAAAGGCGCGAGAGGTGTACTGTGGCTTTTTGTCTGGACAGAGGGATTAAAAGATGTTCAGTACGATACAGAAGTACGAAATTGATGAACACAACGCTTGTGTTTACCATGTCGAGCTGGAGTACCAACGAAAAAGATATACGCGAACCTCCAAATTCTACGTATATCTGATTCGAGTGGATTACATCCTTTAACTTGTTAGTGTATAGACAGAGATTTGACTCCCGCTGTGGTTTCCGATCGTAAGACGCGATCTGGGAAGAAGGAGAAGAGGAACAAAAAAATATTACGAGAGAGGACGTTGGGGCCGATATTTGAACGATCTCGTCCCGATGTCCATCGTTGATTAATTTTATGTCCACCACTCAAGTCTTCGTCTTTGAAGCATACGATCGTTTGTTAAAAATAAAAAAATAAAAATGATGAAAAATAAAACGCAAACAACGATGAAGGATGAAACATTAATCACTTTGTTTTACTATTTCAACCGATTTTCCTTTACGCAACGTGAGTCTGACGTAAAACAACTTTTCTCTCTCTCTCTCTCATTTTTTTTTCTTCGAAGTGTTTTTCTGTCCATACGACAAGAAGATACGTTTTGTTTTTGGACACAGCTGCGTGAATAACTTAAACGTGGTTAGAATCCTGCCGAGTCGTTAATGTTTCTTTTTCTTTTCATTTTTATTATCATTATTATTTTAGTTGTTTTTTTTTTCTTTTTTTATTGCACTTTTTTTAACTCTGAGCCATTTCATAGCATTTCTCGCGAGAACAATTCTCCAAAGGATTTAACGAATGGTCAAAGTTATTCGATGCTACTCTGTCTCGTTCAGGGCACTTTAGGGACCCAAAGTATCGCACTTTTTTTTCTCTCTTTCTCTCTTTCTCTCTCTCTCTCTCTCTCTCTTAGGAGGAAATTGTGGTAGTGTGGCTGTTCAATATCCCACTGGGAAACCCCGTGTGCACGGTGTCGCTTTTCGTTCCCTGGGGCTCTATGGACCCTGGGCCTTCGAGTCAATTCCATTATCCTCGACCAGCACAAACTCTTGGCCACTCAGTTCGATTGATAGAACGACTCTCCATTATGTGTTGCACGAATATATATATAGATAAATACACCAACAAAATGTGCTTTGAGAAGTTGTTGTGTGAGAGACCGAGAATGCTCGAGTAAACTTTTTCACATTTGAGGAGGGTCAGTAAGTCAGGGATACACCAAAAAAAAAAAAAAAAAAAATAATAATGGGAGGAGTTTGACGAAAAAACAAAATCGTTAAATCCCTTTTCCCTAGAATTTTGAAAAACGAAGTCGTAAACGTATCTCACGAAAATACTACGAGAAAAGTGAATTCTCGAATGGTTGAACATTCAAAAATATATGATCGTCGAAATTTGAAACATTTCACAACGTTTTACAATGCATTACAACAAAAACAGAATAAATTGACAAATTTAATTTTCCCGAGAAAAAAAACATGTTCAATTGTTAATTAAACAATATTTTGTGTTTAAGAATCAACTCAAGGGTTCTCTTTAGTTATTATTATAGAAAACGAACGTACGAAACAGCTCGACGATAGTTGAATTATAAAAAAATGTTTTTTTTTCTTTTTAAATCATCCACGATTTAAATTTGTACGTAAAAACAAACAGTAATGAAAAAATTCATAAAAACGAAGTGGGAAATTTAGTAGTTTTGAATGAATTTAAAAAAAAAAGAAAAAAAATAGATTCTCCGAGGGATATCTAGCCGATAAAACATATTTCACACTCAGATAAATATCTCGATATTTCGATATGTAAATGTCGCCCACCACATGTCCAGCTAATTCGAGAAATTCGAGCCAACCTCGTGGCTTATAGAGGAAATATCTCTCACCGTAGTTATCCTTTGCCTGTTATTTTTTATTTTATTTTTTATTTTTCTTTCGAATCATATGCACGTGCGCCCCCGTCGTGTCTATCCACGTTCTGACTCGACGCACACAGCTACAGAAAACATAACACGAGAGTCTTAACGAGGAGCTCGGAGATTGATGTTAAGAGAGGCAGAGGCGGAGCATCGTCGTTTATTTATCATCAGATTTATCAGGATATCACAAGATTTTTAAATCATCGTTTCAACCACAACGAAGTGTGTGAGTACGAAAAAGTAAACACAAAACGAACAATTTTTTCGAAATATTTACCAAAAAAAAAAACCAAGTCGAAATTCTTAACTGCACAGCAACGAAATTAAAGGTCCAGTAGAGAAAAAAATAGAGAAGAAAAAAAAACGAAACAGAAAAGAGAGTTTTGGTGATTTTTTCCGTTCCAACTCGTTACATTGCTTGATTTTTGTCTGAATTTCTTTCGTAACTGCAACCCTTGGACGATTTTTCTCCGTTTAGCATTCATGGTTCTAGTACTTTTTGCTCCCAACCACACAATAACTGTCTCTCACTCACAAACTCCCAGTTTTTGTTGTTGTTGTTGTTGTTGTCGTTTTGTTGCCTCGCTCGATTCGTTCACGATTCCGGTTACGCGGTTTTTTTTTCTCTTGTTCATGAAGCTTTTCTCTTCTTTGTATTCCAAGCTCTACCGATATGCACATTCATGCATCCGGCGTCATAACGGAAGAGGCAGTAGTTACTATTGTACAACGAAATATACGAACGATGCTCCCATTTCGTTATTATGTCTATGGGCTAAGCGACTGGAAAAGATCGTTTGGCACGATTGAAAATGTACAGCAACTACAATGCTTCAAAGTGCTCTTCCCTTTTCACCCAAAATTATTTGATGCTTCCATTTATATTAAGAAAAACAATCTATTTTCATCGTGTAATACAAAATAAGATAATTATCCAAATTATTCAAATAAAGTGAAAATATGACAAAGAAAAAAAAGAAAAACGTGATAAATTGTCACTTGGATACTGAAATATAATAAAAACGTCAAAAATAATCAATTATTTCTATACTTTTATAATTACAATTAATAATAAACGTTTCTTTCATTAAAAAATAAAATAAAAAAACAAAAACCAGCAAAAACATTGAAATCTACTTAAAATAGAGGAAATTTTTTTTTTTTTTCACAATTTCTGTTAAAATATTATAAACAATGAAAAACTTGCACCCATTTTCCTTCGTATGAATAAATCATCATAGAATAAAAATATTGATAAATCTCTAGGATTGTAAAAAACTATAAACTTCCCAGTCAAAAAAAATTGACGCGAAGAAAAAAATTCTTCGTATATAAATTTAAAAAACCAATAATCCTTGGCCTCAAGATTTTCGTCCAGTGCTTACGATATTCTTTATCTATTTGTTATCAAATTATTGTTTGTTTTGTTTGGTGCTTTTTTTTTTTTTTTTTTTTTTTTCAAATCTTCGCGTATCTTGTTGGCAAGAAAATTTATGAGTACGACGAATGTTTGTTTGGGGCGAATAAAATTGGGTACTGCGTAACGGTGTTTGAGAGGGAAAAAATAGAGAGAGAGAGAGAATAAAAAAAGAGAGAATAGAGCCCACCGTTGTCCGCGCCAATGTCCATGCATAAACGTTTTCACGGGGCCCCGGCGGGCTCTTTGAGAAGAAAAAGAGGCTCCGCGTGCGCGAGCTCGAGCTCTATACCACAAGAGAGGTATACAACATCAAGATGGGCCTGTCAGACCCTAACTAGGTAGGGCCTGAGGATTCACGGTTGTTGAAGAAAGAAAGAGAGAGCGAGAGAGAGAGAAGGAGAAAAGAAGAAAGAGAGAAAGAGAGAAGAGAAGAAAGAGAGAAGCGAAGAAAGAGAGCGAGAAATCGAAAGAGAGAAGAGCAAGTCTCACACCATAAGAATCGAGAAAGCTGTTCTGAGCTCTTGCTGCGTCACCACGTGTTACTCTCCTCATCTATAGATATAAAAATACCTTTGCTGTTGATTTGAGCTTGTTCCTCGTGTTTTTAGTGTTTTGACACGGGCTCGTGACAGCGCCTGATATCCCGTTCCATCGGAATAACTCTTTGATGTTTTTTGAATCGGACGTTAAATTAATTTTCGCAAACCCCATCATCTTTCATGGCTAAATTATGCATCGAATTATAAATACACAAAAAATCAAGAAAATTCAATAAACTGGATACTTTTTGTTACTAAAAGTTTGAAATAATTTAAATATTTATATCTTTTTTTTTGTAGCACGGAAACAAAACATTTTACTCGATTTTGTGATGAAATTACATTATTTTCCATATCAATTATTCGATCAAAAGAAAAACATGATTTATTAAGTTCCGTATCACCGCAGTGATAACAGAGTTAATTAAAAAAAAAAAAAAAAAAACAAAAAAAACGACAGTCTGTATTAAATTGCTGTGACGAGACTACAAACTTAACAAGAAAATGTAAAAGTGAAATTTTCATGTGAAAACTGTTTATCATGCAGGATACGAAAAGGACATATCTCGAGCTAGGAAATCGTTATTATACGTAGACCAGACCCAGACGAGACGACGTGACGAAGATGAGAGTGTACCCGATAAAGGGGATGAGAAAATTTGTTCGTTGGATGTTCGTCGGAGTTTCTCTGGATCGAGAAACTCTGTGGCAGGATTTAAGGATCAAGCAAGATATATGAAAATGTATAAATATGTATAGACATGATGAGGAAGGAAAATGTAGACTCCGTCGAGTGTACGAAAAAGATAAGATTAAAGTTTTGATCACTAAAACGTAATTTTCCGAATAACGAGCAAATTATAAAATTATTTATTTATATTTATTCAATGTTTTTCCACAAACTTACAAAAAGGAAGTCAATTTTTTTCAGGTGTTTGTTCGATGAATCAAAAAGTTTAATCCAATTGCAAAAGTTTGAAAGTTTTTTCTTGTAAAAGTTGAATCAAAAAAAAAATGAAATTTCGTATCATTTTTGCGTGATGTAAACTTCGGTTATTATAAAAAAAAAAAAAAAAGATGAAAACAGTAAAAAGAAGGGGCGGGGGAGAGAGAGTCTCGTGAGGGGATTCCTGAGTTATCTTATCCGTTCGACGGGAGGATTTTTCGTCGTTCGGTCACAGAAGAAGAAAAAGAAGTTGAAAAAAAAAAAAGAAAAAAAAAGGTGTGGAGAGTCCGAGCCAAGAGTCTCATAATACGAGGCTATTCTCCGATAAGACGACACGATTTATACGAGTTTCTTCAACACACCTATTCACAGCACTTTAAAACATCAAATACATTTCGAGCGCGTTAAAGAAAACGACGAATTAAAAAATAAAATCTAATAAATAAAACTAAATGAAAGAAAATAAAAATAATAATAAAAATCGTATAATAAATGGAAATAAAAAATTATGATCTCCGTATGGGGCCCCTTGGCGAGAAATATTCATCAAGCTGTGCCACAAAACTCTTGCTGAAAATATACCGGATAAAAAAAATAAAAATAAAAGTTTCGTTTTTTTTTTCGACATGGGTTTTTCAACATGATTATTAATACATCCGCAAGGACACCTCGTTAATATTCTTTCGAGATAACAGCAGTTTCAAAAATTCCTCGTAGATAGTAAATATGTTTATTTTTTTCGATATCCATCAAACGGTCAAATGAGACAAAATTCTTTTAACGAGTCGTCGATTAATCAATTTGATACTTCAAATCGTAGTAGTTTTTATTTATTTTTTTCTTCTCTACGATTCAATCGTGCCGCTCATTCTTTTCCGTCACAAAATAAATCACTAACGAAGTTGAATTAATTCATAAAAAAAAAAAAATCGTCAGTCGACGAAGCTCGTGCATTGTCTTATTCGAAAGTTTCAACAATTTATACGATTGTTGATTTATTTTACGAATTTAATGATCAATGACGTACGTATTTGTTTGCGGTGACGAAAGAAAGAAAAAAAAGGGAAAAAGAACCAGACAATTCTCGTTATCCCAATATGGCTAAAGGGAATTGAAAATATACGCGTGAATTTCTGGCAGAGGTGAAAGTTCCATGGGTGTCACGTGAGTTATCGGGGTGTAAGTCACGTCGTGGAGGCTCAAAGCCCCGGGCAATATTGTCAATTTTTTTTTCGTATTATTATTCATTCATGTTATTTTGTCGGCAAAAATGCTTTACGATCGACTGGTGAATATGTTCAACTGTGTGTGTGTGTAAGTTTCAAGAACACTCGAACAATCCATCAATCATCAGTTGAGTAAGGATCGTTGGTCATTTGACTGGTGAACAGCTCCGAGAAATATGATTTTTTCCAACGAAATCAATATATGTATGAGTTTCAAGTATAAATTGAGCAACGGGATTAATATTTTTAATAATAATAATCATTAAAAGAGAAAAAAAAACGGTTTGAAAGAAAGAAGTGACGATGTGGAAGGACATTGATCCAAAGAGATCGATGAAATAATAATAATTTTAATGGACAAACAAGACATGGTCACTGGTCAAATTGATGGGAAGGAAATCCTACAGCAAACATCGAAACTTCAGATTTTCAAGATGAAACTTTGGATAAAGAAAAAAAAGAGAGAGACGAAGAGCGAGAGAAGAAAAATACTTCTATCTCCATATGCTCGAGGGAGTAGACGAAAGCGTAGAAAACCATTGGGCACTGGGCAAAGCAGTGTGCTCACATTATTCTGATATCGAAAGACCGATCTCGTGGTCCAACTTACGAAGGTTCAAGCCTAACAACAGAAGGGGAGGAACTCTTGTTGCGGTTACAAAACATGGAAGATGCATCTAGAAAATCAGAAGAAGCAGAAGTAAGAAGAACAGGAAAAATAATAATAAACTGAGGAGAGAAATTACAATGATAATCAAGAAAAAAGAACAAGAATCAGAGACAAAATAGGACAAGGACAAAGAGGAAAAGTAGGATACAAAGGAAAAAAAATGAGGAAAATAAGAAACAAGTAAAACCAAGGGACGAATGAAAAGTAATAAATGAATAAAAAGAAAAAGAAATAAGAAGAAAAGACCAAAAAAAAGTTTACGGAAACAAAATAAATAAAAGTAGACGAAAAGTCAGGAAAGTCATTCGAGGCAGAAAAAAAAATGAAGAACAGGGTAGAAAATAGGTAGAAATAAAGGGCTCGAGAGTTAGATAATAAAAAGGCGAGGAGAGAGTGACTCTCGATTATTCGGCGTCTAAACAAACTAGAGAAAAAAGGGATAAAAATTACGAGACGAAAGAATCGGGTCCTGCATTGACCGCACCCAAAGCCACCATCTCAGACACAAACCCATACACACGTTCGAAAACACATACGAGATCGTGTGTGCACAACGATAGAAGCTTAACAAGGACCTCGTTATAATATTTTATTACCACCTCTCGTTTGGTTCTCTTCTTCGCAACACGAAGTCGAGTCTTGCCACGAGAAGAAAGAATAAAAAAATATTCCATCTCCATATAAATACGTGAAAGTCTATACATTTTTATTTCCATACATATATTTCCAAAATTTTTTTTTCGTTCATCATAAAACATTTAAAAGACACAAGATAAATATATAAATCGAAAACTAACACTTTCAGGTACACGTTAATTGGTATGTTTCAACGTATTTTAATGAGAAAACAAAACAAATGAAAAGAGAAAAAAAATTAACGAGGTGAGTTCTCGTTGGAATATATAACACAAGTTTTGTTTGAAAAGGATCTTCAAAATTAGCAGCACTCGTTGAAAATAGATTTGTGAAGTTTACTTGTTCAATAAACTGTCCAAACATTTTTTTTTACTTTACTTAGAGACAGGGACAAAATTGATTCCTGGAGGAATATGTAAACAACGAAAGAAACGAAGAAATAGAAGTAAAAATAGAAATTGTCGTTGCGTTGTAACGATGCAAACGCTAATGTCATTAATTTATCTGTACAATTGTCAAATGTGCCATTTTAACAAACTCTGAAGATATAATTTGTTACACGTGCATAAACACGTAGGTGGCAAACTAGAGAGAGAGAGAGAGAGAGAGAGAAGTATAAAAAGTCGAAATCCGCGTTGAAGCCAGTAGTAGAAGCAATTTCTAAACGCGTGTGAGCAACCAGCGCGAGTAATGGGTCGTAAATTTTTGAGCGAGAAGCCCCGAGACCGAGCTAACAGAGAGAGAGAGAGAGAAACATCGAGAGACAGAGAAACGCACAGGATGAGAAGGCGAGCAGAGGCAAAGCGTTCAACGGTTCCTGACCTTGTCTGGAACAACGGGAGCGAAGTTTACGTTCAAGGGACTAAACGAGGCCCAAAAATATCGAAGAAAAAATAGAGGGAGGAAGAGAAAAAAAGATTTAATTCAAATATCTGCATCGTCGATACGAAAAATCTTTTCAATTCTCTATAAATAATATAAATTATAAAATAAAGTGAAAAGTTAATAGTCTCGTTCTCGTATTGCGTAAAACTAATTGATTGACGAAAATTCATCAAATTTTTTTGTTAGAAGCCAAAGATTGAATCTGCAGATAAAAAGAAAATAAATTCGAAAATATGAAGAGAATTTAATAAATGAAGAACAATTTGTTGAGTGTGAATTATGCAAACGTCAATGTCATCGTAAAGTTCATATGCAAATTGATAAATACATTTTTTTAATACTTTTACGGAATAAGAAAAAAAATGAGATTGAAAATTCGCATTACAGTAAAAGGGATATGCGAAGGGTGAAATATTTGAAATTTCGTGAAGCACAACGAGCTGGAATAACTGAGGAAGGGTGAAACGAAAAAAAATGGCGGGAGTGCGTAAAAAAAGTTTATACGTATGTGTGAAGGTATGTGTGGAAGATTCGTGAGGTCCTGAGATATTTCTATTAATATATTTTCTCTGGTAGTGAATTTCGCAGCTGGGGAGAGATGGAAAAATGCTTCCGGTGCGTGAGTGCGAGTGTGAATATACGAGTTAAGAGCTTGTCGGATTTTACGAGGGAAATTTGCTGCAACTTTCGTGGTGAGAAATTTAACGAACGAGGGACACAATGAGAGATTGACGGAATGGAAAAGCCCAGGACAATCGGTGGGATTCGAAAAGGTCGAAAAACAAAACAATAAAAGGAACAAAAAAATATTAAAGAGCATTGAGGTCGAACACGTAATCATCAATGTACAAGGATGCCCGTGAATTAATAAAAAGAGTGACACGAACATTCAGGTGTCGCACTAAATTGTTGAGAATTCAACGAGCCGAATATTTTTCACGGTTCACCGAACTGTACGAAAATCATTCACAGTCGCACTATTTGTTCGAGTGAAAGAATTATGTATCGCAAGCGAAAGCTCTACTGTTGTTTAGCGCTTTCAATTCATCTCCGGATCTTTCGAATAGTCATTTTGTCATTTTCTTACTCGATCAAATGAGGAAAGCGATTTTTACTGCCGGCACTACGATCGATTTCGATTTTTACATCGTATGGCGATCGAAAATAGTAACGTAAACATTGCGATATTGATCGAACCAATAACTCTTTATTTACTATCGTCTGTCAAGAATTATCTTCACGACGATACTCGAAAAAAGTCACTTTAGAAGTGAAATTCTTGGATGGTACTGTGCGGGAAATTTCCCACTGTTTTTTTACAAATATATTTTAATTAACGAGTTGATCCAATTTAACCCGAATAACACTATGTTTGTAGTCGTACAATTGAGTTTATTTTCAGCGAAGAAAATAAAGAGAAACTCTCGGAAAAGGAAATCAGAGTGAAGAGAATAATTTTGTGCCAACTGAGGATCGTAACACATTTACTGTGAAATGAACTTCTTCAAAATGACGCACTTTGTAAAACAATAGTCAATAATCAATTTAATGAATTTGGGGGTCAATGCTATTAAAAATACAGGTGAAAAGGCTTTTCCAGAAATATATGAAGACTTCAGGTTCTTTTTCTGTCATTCTCGGACGAGAATGACAGAAAAATTAGATTCAACGAGATTGAACTTAACATGTAAATAAATCCGTAGTAAAGCCAAAAGCTGATATGGTACGAAACTCACAAGAATAAATATTTAAAAAAAAACAGTTCATCTAAATCATATAAAAGGAATAACATAAAAACAATTTTCAGGTAAAAAACAGATGTCAGATTTTAAAGAATGAGATGTTTACTTCGAGCTAGAATTGTTATGAGTTGTGACTAATTATTACGAAAACATAAAAAAGTTTTCTTTTCGTTGAAGATAAGGTTTATTTTTAATAACTTGTTAGAGTTTTTGTTGAAAAGTATAAATTTGAAAATACGATTTGTAAACACGTGATGAATGGGAATTAAACTTCGTTGGAAAATATTACATTTTTGTATGAGAAAAACACGACGATATTGCAGTGTTTACAAATCGTCGAAAATCGATAAAAAAAATATTGTCTCCACTTACCCATAAGTTTTCGGACTTCGGTTTGACTGAGGAAAAGATTAAAGAAGCAATTTCCGGGTGTCACAAGGACGAACAGAAGAGTTGCGAATTTCAGCAGCATTTTGAAGTTTTTGCGCGAGTCTCCTTTCGACAGGTATACGAATAAGGAAAAAACACCACGTGTTATCGCGTAACGTAAAACGTAAAAATATGTATGTTTATATATACATATGTAAATATATACACAAGCAAGACGGGATTTTATGAGGAACCGTCCGATTTACAAAACACCAAGGAAAAAGCTTTATTTTTCCCCATACGGTGCACCGAGGATAAGTCGACGAATCACGTCATTTTTCAGCATATTATAAATCGACGATATTGTTCCCTTAACTTCACCAAATCGTTTTTTTCCCCCTCGTAGTTCGAAGAACTATAAACCTCAGTCTTGTTTCCCCATCACGATATGTTTCTGTCACTGTTTTTTAAATTCACGAACTGAGTTTTGACTGGAATTGTACGGTTGTCCGATTGCCAATAAAAACACAATCGCACGAACGAAAATCGAGGCACACGAGCGATTCGACAATTTTTTAGTCTGACAGCCAGTTGGCTGTTCTCAATTTGAGGGAAGCGCGCTTATCCACGTGTTTCTGAAGGATTATATATACATAAACATATAAATTGACGTATACGAGTTTTTGTGTGATCGTATACGATGTTTTTTGAGGTTAGAATCGATCGCAGAATGTTTTTATTTGCCTTGTTGTACCGAAACCTCGTTATAAACTTCGTTGAATCGAAGAGTCGGAGTTAAAACGCACGAGTTACAGAGAGCGTTGTTAACTCGTGAAAGCCACGACCAGTTGTGCTACGGCCGCCATGGGTCGTCCAGGGTCGACGCCGAGGCGGACTAACAAAAACCGAGGCCATCCGAATATTCACGAACTCTCACGAACTGCACCTCACCGCTAACGCTGCCTCGCCGTCCAGTATGTGTATCGTGTGTGCGCACGCCTGCGTTTCCCAATTCGTATTACAGGACGTACGTCTGACTGTATGTGTTTTGTGTATGCGTGCGTACGGGCTAGCTAGGGTCCATCGATGTTACGTTACGTTTTGTGTATACAAAAAAAAAATAATCTCTTACGCGCTATATAATATGCAGGTAGTATTTGCCTACAAAACTGAAAATTTCAAAAAATTTTAACAAAATGCCTCCTTCAAAATATCGCTAAGTCAACAACAAAATATGTATGAAGTGTGTGCGTATAAAGAGTCTATATACGATGGGAAAAAAATGTATTTAGGAGTCTAAAAAAATTTCGTTCGATCCAATTTTTTTTCAACAAAACTTGCGGATTGCAGGAATGTTTGAGACGTTCCGCATTTTTGGTGGAATCGAGAAGTTACATGAACGCTTTTTTCTCATCGAGAACGAGGTACCAAAAATTTAATAATATTTTGGCTTTACGAATTCCTGGTATATCGTCAGTCGAAACACAAAAATTATTTCCAGTGAAAACCTTACAATTCGCGGAAGCGTGAAGGATGACAAACTTCAAACATACCGTCCAATAGTAGCAGTAAATTGTAAAGTAATTCTTATTGACATTGGTTAAACGGTTAGGTTATATGTTTGTAAATAAAAATATTTTCCTTTCGGCTTGGATAATTGAGAAAATTTTGTGAGTTTCCAATGAAATTTTTTACAAAAGGGAAAAAACGGCGTAACAGGTAGTTCGCTCAAAGTCTACTATTGTGTTTCTGAAGGGCCAAGTGTCTTCAAACTGTAGTTTTCTCTCATTTTGTGTGTTCGTTTTGCTCGACTATTCTTTTTATACATAGATATATATTGTGGGTGATTCTTCGATGGCTGTGGTTTTCTCTCGTTTTCCCCTCGACCCTGTCGGAATATTTCTCATTTTCTCGAGACCCTTCAGGGCGAAACGTCACGCGGAAATGTGTGTTATTGCCGCTGGGACTGAAACGTCTAAAAAACGAAGAAAAAACAGCTGAACAGAGATAGAGGTAGTAACACACGATCAACCAAGACACTTGTCGCAGTATTTGTCACAGACCGAAAACCACGCTAAATTCCCGTGACTGAGGAGCATGAAAAATTTACCCTTCAACTCGAAAATACTCACAACAATTTTTGTCGATTCATTTTCTCTTTCCAATATTCTTATTACCTACAATACATTCTCAAACATTTGGAAAATATAGCATTGTGGAAAATCGATATTTTATACAAATCGTAGGATATTTTCATTTTTTTAAACATCTATTATTTCATTTATAATTTCAAGTGAATAAATACGTGGAATTATGGCTTTTTGATTAGTTGACCTTTCGTTAACGCATTTTTATTTGGCGACATCATTACGCCTGTGGGTCAATTTGACCCGGGACGTACTTTATCCTGTCATCAGCAGCCGTTCAGTCGATTTTCCTCGAAAAAAATCAGGAGTACATTTGGAACATTCCCCGAAATGTGTGCATCGTGAAATTTTTGAAAGTATCAATTTAAATGGTTCAAAAAAATTATTAAAAATTTCAACTTTTGGAAAATGATTTTTTTACCACAATATCACAATATTTTTCAATTTTCACTATCCTTAAGATTAACAATCGGGCTTGATTGCATAAAAAATGCTGTTTTTCAAAAAATATATATCCCATCCTAAATTTGTTACGTCTTTTGCTTAATTTACTGTAATTTTAGAGATAAAATTCATAAGATATAAAAATGCAAAAATGAAATACTCGTTTCCCAGGACGATACGGATCGTAAGATGCTAATTCATCGAATAAAAATAAATGGTACTCGTTGCGCTCGATGAATTTTTGAAACATTGTAAAATCGTGCATGCGCATAACACCATAACGATAATAACCAACTTTTTCTACACCCCGATCCGACTCGATCCGAGTTTCGATCCATTTAAACCACGTGCATACGTGCCCATGCGATTATATGTATTTTTTATGAAACGAACGTTGAAACCGGATACGATTTTGTCCCGCTCAGGTTTCACGTCTCGCGATACGAAAACGACATATTGCAACCGTAAAAATTCTCCAAAACGTTCTTTTCAACGAAAATTTTCGTCTTCCATGTACGAAATAAATTTTCATAATCTGTATTGAAAAAAAAAGAAAAAAAAGTATCAATTCCAAAGGATCAAATTTCAGTTAACCAAATAATTAACGAACAATTTAACAAAATAATTCGACCGTAGAAACCAGTTTTCGACCTTTTCAATAAAATCAGTTTCCCATTGAGTTTTCATCGATTGAATTAATGTAAAAAAAAAAAAAAAAAAATTTCTCGTCTGTAATAATTTGACAAATTTCATACAACTCGTTAACTGATTATACATAAAATGGTTCATGCAAAGAATGTATTTAGTACAGTTGTACGATGGTCGTGACTTCGTTAAGATCTCATTTCTTCTGTCCGGACGCTTCTGATTACTGAACTCCGTCATTACCTCCGGTGTAGAATCGAGCAATGAGAGTGAGGGCACGTACGAGTGAGCGAGGAACGGAGGAGATTGTGCGAGAGGCGGAAAAATTAAAAAAAGAAAAAAAAAAAAACAGCAACAACGATCGAAGGTAAGTGAAGTGTACGAAGAGAAAAAAAGAGAGTAAAAATTGGAAACTACGTGGTTAAGCATATGTGTGGATAGAGAAAGCAGGAGGACGAAAAGAGAGAAAAAAAAAGTGATTTGAGGATGGAAATGAGAGGAGAATAACGCTCGAGAGACTCGTTTTGCAAATTTGCGGCTGATTGAAAAGTACGTGGAGATGAGGATGAAAAAAAAAAATGAGAAAAAAAAAGAAAAACAAGATAGCAAAAAATGACGAAGGGCGGCACACGGTCCGTGATTACTCTCTTACTCTCGTCTCGACGACTTGGCGTATGTGTCTATATAGTATGCATAAATCCATACATATAAGGACTTAATGTATAAAAGACGTTTCACAACAAAAACATTTGAATCGAACTCTTTTAAGAATATTTACTTTGGCCCTGATCTTTTTTCTCTAGTACCCAAAGATTTATGGACTGGACAAGTTTTTTTTCTTTTTATTTTCCTCTGAGGTATAAACTTATGACATTATAATTTTTTGTCAATTAAGATAAAGACATTTTCGTGGTTTTTTTCTTCGGCTCAATGCAGTCTTCTGTACATTTTATTTTTTTTTCGACACAGTTGACAGTTCAAGAAAAATAAAATTTACACGATTTTTTACTCGTTCTGGATGACAAAATGTATTTAGTTGTCACAGTGAACTCGATCTTTCAACGTACTGTACATTTCGATGGCGTGTTCGAGCCAGAACACCTCGTACATGATCATCGAGAGAAACGTGGGAAGGGACGATTACTCGCGTTTACAAACCCATATGAGCCAGTCTTCGTCATCATTATTTTGATTTGTTTATTTTGTATACTTTTCACTGTGACTGCACGAGAAAAAATCTTGATGTATGCACCGCCACCACATATTCACACACACACACACACACACATACACACGAAGCATTAAATTCTTATGTAATTCATCATCACGTGAGTGAAGAAAATCAATTGCTTATTAGAGCGCAATTGAGCGATGACGATGACGTCTATAATTTGATGATTTTTAACTTTTTACAATAAGCACATTTGAGAACGAAACAAATGCAACTGGTTTAATTCTGCCATCGACTTTTTTTTACGCTTAAATTTTGTATGAAATGTAAAATTACGACAACGAAAAAAATTTGATAAAATTATATCGTAAATCTACAAAATTAAATAAACGTCAGTGGAGTTTTGTCAGCACAAATTTTAGCGACCCGTCAACAGTTTTTTGTTCATAGGAATAATCTAAAAAGGAAAAAAATCGATAAAAAACTTCTTATAGTTTTCGTGCAACAAGAGCTTTCAAAAAACTGACTTTAACCAGAAATTATAAAGAAGTCTCCGAGGCTCTCATTAAGGTTCCTGAACAGTTCATTTAAATACGAAGAAAATGTTGCTCAGGATTTCCTAAAACGATAATTTTTGAATGAAATGATAATTAAGTTTATGATGATGAAATAGAAGTTTATGTTGAGTATTTGAATTTGATAAATTAGAGCCCTTAGAGCCTTGCACATTGTTATGGAAGCAAGATATGAAATTTAATACGTGAAGGAGCGTTGATATTATTTCTTGAAGCGATTGGAGCGACTCACGATTTAATCTAAGGCAAATACGAAATGCGCGTTCGCTTAAAAATCAAGCACCAAGTCAGTGGGCACTAAGAACGGGCCCCTTTGTCGGGCCTAATCTGTGCAAACAGTCGTATATTATAAACCTTTATAAACATACACACGAATAAGTCTACACAGCTTTAACTGACATCGCTGCTTTCTTCACCTTCCAGCTGTACAGATGCCTTGCCACTGTTTAAGGGCTTATACTTGATGCCAACAGTAGCATAATTTAGGCAACAAAAAACGAAAGAGACTCCCATATATCAAAGAAGATTTAGGGTAACCTTTGAATGTAGAGAAAAAAAAATTGTTTTTTTCTCTCTCTTTATAACTTCGCTTTTCGTAATAGCCTTTCAGAGCCATGAAAAAATAGTTTTTTTCCCCAGAATTCTATACGAACTTCGTAATCATCAGAGATAATTAAATAATAATTAATAAATTATCCATTATTTGTAATTCTTTTGACATACAAGTCTCGTCAAAACGTTTTTCCACGGAAATTTTCATTTTTTTTTTTTTTTTTTTGAAGACTTTTTCACGGCACTATATTACGAAACTATTTGGCAAATTTCAAAAGGATTCACACAGCAGTAGAAAAATGTTCATTTCATAAAGTAACTCCAAAACTTTTGCACTGATTTTTTTCTCTTTTTTCTCAATAACGGAGCAACATATGACGAAGTTTGTGTATAAAAATCAAGAATTTTAACCGTTAAGTTTCGGAAATACAGGGCAATGTGAAGTCTAAGTTTTGTTTATTAAATGTGAGAAAGATGATTATTCCGCAAACTTTAAACTTCATATAATTTTCACGAACTTTTATATGTTTTGACATTCACACAAGAAATAAAAGACAAGAAAGTTTATTAGATTATTTCGCAAGATAAATCCAAGTTTCTAAAAAACAACTAAAGAGTCAACTTTTGAACGTGACTGTAGCGAGACCACGATCTTATTTATGCAACGAAATGTGGATAAAAAAATGTAGTATATGAACATCAATTAAAATAAATACGATTACGAATCTTTTGTTAAGTGTTAATTAGCAATCATTGATAAGTAAATCAAAGTTGTTTTACAAGTTAATTCATTATTTTTTTACTTTCATTGAAAAAAAAGACTTCTAAAAGGCCTCGAATCCTTTATTTTTTTTCCCTTTGAGTTTGCGTTCTTGTGGAGGGTGCATTTGCAGTTTGCCTTTAACATGTGAATATGGTATTTGGCTTTGAAAATGCACGAGTAGCTTTTTGATGCTACCGTGTAACGCATATTTACATATAAAAAATATTGTGCACGCGGTATTCCACGTGAACGTTCAATCTCGAGTATACATTTTTCTGTTGGTACAAAAAATACGAACAAATATGGCATTAAGCTGGTTTAAAAAACTCTTAGTTGATGCCAGACCAGTGAAAAGTGTATTAAAAAACTTATCGTGAAGTTTCAGCTATTTTTTCTCCTCGAACGAGATTAAAAATTGAATAAAAATGCAATTGATTTGCGATTGATAGCAGATTGAAGTGAAAAATAAACAGAAAAACATTTGAAAAATGTAATTAGATGTGGAAATCGATGTTGAAAATAATTTTCTAAATAAACGTTTTAAAAAAATTGTATTGATCAAAATTGGCCAGGATTTCGATTTTTTTACGTCAAATGCTTCGTTCAACGTGTATTTTATTCGATGAAACAGGCACGTGGTAATAAAATTAAAAAAAAACATCATTACGATCTGGCTCTTGGTAACACGTTGTTTAAATTTGTATGCAAACATATTGCATGAAAAGAGAAAGAAAGAGAGAGAGAGAGAGAGAGATAGTTTACAGACGTGAGTTAACGGTAGCACTCACGTGGTAAAAAGCGCAACGACATCAACGACGTAGAAGTAGAAGCCGAGGTATAATGTTTTGCGTTGGAAAACACGAAGACAAACGCTGCTTGGATCTCATGAGTGCACGTTGCTTCGTGCTCAGTCGTTTTGAGAGAGACGTTCTCTACTCGATGTCGAGTTTCCACATAAACACATAAGAATATATATCTATTTGTCGCATGCGTCGGGCGCAGATCCTCCAATTAACGAATTCGCCGCGTAATCTCGTGCTTTGTATCAAAAGGCCCGCCACCGCCAAAATCTGTTTAATGCTTCTGTGTCGACCATTGTGTATTCCTTCTCTATATAAAATCGTTTCAAAACGAGTTTCTACGAATCATTCCATTTTTTTTTCTATATAATTATCGAATTTTTTCAAATATCATGTTATAATTAATAAAATGAATATTTAGATATTTATATGCATTATTTGTTGATAAAAAATTACTCGTTATTTTCCTTGTTGTTACTTGCGATGAATTGCTATATTGTTATAAAGGCCTGTCGTATATTCTCATTTGCCTACACACACGCGGACACTCAGAAGGCATAACATAGCGAATAACTGCATCAAGCAAAAAGAAGACTTTCCTGGGCGTACGAGAAAATGTTTATTTAAGGATTCGTCTCGTTGAAAGCTTTTTACTACATTGTACACGGTAGCTCAAAGAGAAAAGTCATGGATTGTGGTCGGTGGTGGTTCCCTTTTGCAAAACTCTCGTTTCACGACGTTTGAACCCACCTGACCTGCGTATTAAAAATAAAAAACGTGATACAAAACGTCATTTTTTTATGGTGAGGGAGCAGAAGGCGATGGAACAGCAGGACTGTGTATCTCGTAAATACGTTTGTCCTTTCTTTCTCTCTCTCTCTTTCTCTCTACTCCACGTTCTATCCATCTTTATTTTTATCGCAATGTCGAGAAACAAGAGAGTCAGGGAGTGCATTTGGAATGGTAGGAAGAAGAAGATAAAGAGAGAGAGAAAGAGAAAGAAAGAGAGAAAAGAAAGAAAGCTGCGGTTTAAAAAAAAAGTATAGATAAAATAGCTGACTGTACACGTTGGCCTAACAAGACTCAGGGACTTGGGTGGCTATTATCATAATTGTGGGCTGGAGGCAACGGCTGTGCCTACAAACCAGAATCTCTCGACCGCTCATCATCCGCAATCCTCACTTCGTCTCTCTTCTCCCTTTGCTTTTCGCTCAATCTCATTCTTTCTTTCTTTCTTAAGACTCTTCTCTTACATTCGAGAATTTCATGCTCTTTTGCAAACTGCAGTTCCTTGATCACTATTTCTATCTCGTTCTCTTTACTTCTTTCTGTTCTCGTCATTTTTCTTTACCACCACACGTCTTTTTTTACATTTCACTCATTTTCTCTTTAGCGAAAAACATCAGGATTTTTGTCCTGTTTTATACCGACGTTTCTCGCTATTTATCATCAACTGAAAGACACGTTATGACATTTCGTCGTTGTTTTCCTGCTTGCGATGAAAAAAAAATAATGTTTCTTTTTTCACATACTAGTTTTCCTCCTCAATTATCATTATTATTTCCATTTTTGTTATAAATTCGGTGAATATAGTAATAGTTTGAGAATTTTTGCACACAAATAGCAATATTTCACAATTAGACTAAATTTTCATTCGCAAAATTTATAATTGTTGTTAAAATATTCGTGTTAAGTTGTTTTTTCATTTATTAGACCAGTAGGGAAGTAAAAATTAAGAAACTGTCGACACAATCTCTAATTACACACGTTGACAGCCATTCGACAAAATATTTAGACAAAATATAAACTATCGTTGTGTCACATTAAGATTTATTCTTATTCCTCTAATTAATTCTTTGGAGACAGTTTCTTGTTAAGATAATGTAATAAAATGTTCTTGTGTTCTACTCGCTACGGTCATTCACGATGTAATAATTGACAAGGGTGATTGAGATCAGTATCTCGTCAATCTCTCGTGTAAGTTTTGTCGTAATAAAAACTGAACGAGTAAAGAAAGAGACTGGGCGAGTGATTGGCCATTTTTGCATGCTCTCTGAGTAGCGGACCACTTTTGTTGGGAGTAGTGCGGAACAGCTTGAGAACTGCTCATCTCAAGGTCGGTTGTTAAATTCGCGAGTATATATATATAAAAATATACGTGAGAATATATAACATGGGGTTGTATCACGCTCTGGACCACCCTGAAGAGTTCTCCCTGCTTCTCGTTTCGCCTTCAGACCCACACGCACCATTTTTTCCACTTCTTCCTTTTTCCCTCTTATCCCTTTTCCTAGTCTCGGGCGATTTAATCTTACGCGGTGTTTACGACGTAAAATTAGTTCGTCCGCCTCGTAATTGAGCATTTTTCCGCCTATTTCGTTCCGAGAAAAGGAATTTGGAAAATTGATGAGAAATATTGACATGTAGTTTCAATCTTAATCACGAGCACGATAATTGATGTATTTTTTCTTATTTGAAAACGATGAATAAGTAGTTTTGGATAACATTGTAAAATCGAAGAATTTTCTATCAACAAATCATTAAAATCCTTCTAGTGAATCAATGTCTTTAAATAGATAGTTTGCAATCAGCAAAATCAGGCAAGCACAGTGTATGCTTGCATAAGAAAAGTAGAACATAGAAAAAAGGTAAATCCACATTTTATGATAGTCCACACGTTCGCATTATCGAAACTGCTTGCCTTTAAAAATTAGAGAAAAAAGAAAAGATTTAGCAGAGCTTATTGCAGTAAAAGAGGTCGTTTCTCATCTCTCAAGCTGGTACTCAAGTACAAAGAGTCTTGAGAGTATACTTCAGTGGGGATCTCAATCTTGAGGAACGAGGATTCCTCACGTAAATTCGATCCCTTGGTAACCTCCTCCTTTCTTTTTAATTCGATCTCCCAGTTTCATTGTTTTTATCTTTTTTCTTATCTCTCTCCATCTTCTTCTGGAAATTCATCATTGATTTACCTCAGGCAGACTGGGCACATGTGTGGCAATACTTTTTTTTCTATCATTTTATAAACTACTGGCTTTGCACTAAGCTTGGCTCGTGGCTAGAAATATCGTTGGTAATGGGACTGTGGCATTAATAATAATTCCGAATTAATTTATCTAAATTTTGAATCAATTCACAAAAATAGCTGTAACTTTTTTTCTAATCAAAATTGGGAACCCAGCTACCATTCATTCTCTTCGTTTTCATCTTTTCTTCAAATTGCTATTCTACAGATTTTTGGCTATCTGTCGTTTTTAATCATTGGTGAATGTTCAAAGTTGGAAGTGCGATAAAAATTTTAATTTTTTTGTTGGCAATTCCGTAAAAACCAATTTATTGGCATGTTTCACAACCTGGATCTTATGCTGGTTAAAGAGCTTCATTTCTTTGAAAGATTCATCAAAATCGTTCTCGTAGTTTTCGCGTGACAAGGGTCCAAACTTTTCGAACCAAATTTTTCGAGCAAAGATTTATAAATAAAGAGGTAAAAAAGAGAAGAGGAATATTATTGTTCGAATACTATATTAATAAAAATAAAAAGTTATAAATCATTTGTTCGTTGAAATAAAAAATATCTGAGAATAAGAAATGAAGGTTTTGTTATAGCGAATCGTAACTTATGTTCGGACAAATTCGTTTTTCTTGCTGAACCATTTTGATGCTGAAGGTCCAGGTAATTTGGATTGTTGATATTCTGGTTGATCCTGACTGGCGTGCGTCTCCACAGCAGGGTGCACTTTTGTTTCTTTCCTCTCTTGTTTTCTCGTCGATACTTCCCCATATCTCCTCTGGCCACATCGTCTTTTTATACTTCATATACTCCGAGCCCAAGACATGCCATGGGCGTGTATGTTTGTTTAGCTCGGTTTTACCCTGTTATTAGAGACTGTGGCGGCGCTCGAGTTCGCTTCATCTCTCTCTCACTTTCTTCATCTTTAAACGTATCTATATATATATTAATGTACGTGCACCTTGTTGGTCAGAAACCAAAACTGTTGATGGGGCAACGCGAAGCAGTGAAAACAGCGATCGTGGTCCCTCGATACCCCGATGCATTCCTCCCTTTCCCCACCCCGTATTGCTGTTTTCCATTCTTCTTTGTCTTCCTCAGTATGTTATCGATTTTCGCTTTTTTCCTCTTTCTTTTTATTTTTTAATTTTATTTCAGCTCCACAAAATTCTAAGAGATAAACTTTACGAAACTCGACAATGCACACACGCGTGCAAATCTATCGTCGTGCATACAGTATCGCAAAATATTTGCACGAAAAAGCTTATTGGAAAAAAAAAACTTTATTTTTAATTCGTAAGAAGCTGAAATTGTTGAACGTAAATAGTCAACTTTCAAGATTCTTCCAGAACGAGTTCAAAGACCAAACTTGCACTTAATTCTGTATGAAAAGTTCTCATAACGATAAATTTTGGTTTTTTTTTCTCTCATTTACGCGCTGAATTTTCCCAAAGGGATTTCTGTGAAACAATAAAAAAATATCGTTCATCCCTTCAAGTCCTGGTGTTACCCTGTTCCCTACGTTTCTATGAATGTAACCCTGCAATATTTTTTTTTTCATTACATTATGTCTTTTGTAATGTTTCATTATTATTTGCGTATCGAGAATTTTCTCACGAGTACGTTTCATTGAATACTCAAATCCATAAATATTAAGTACAATAAGTGCAATAAAACGTACGTACGTCAGTGTTACATTAAGTTGCACATAGCCACCCCATAGTTTTGACGCACTCATAGAAAACTCTCGATCAAATATTGTATATTTATTCAACGGGGGGTCTGTCTCTCTGTCGGTTAAATAGACTTCCTGCCTCGAATAATGGTCCTGAAGGATCGCAAAAGAGGCGAATAGAGGGGAATCGTATATTCAAGAGTTTGCCGATTAGGGGTGACGAAAAAAAATCTAGCGATAAAGAGATAAATAATAAGAACTTACAATAAGGTTGGATTGAAGGGACTAAATTTATGGCATGTTTTTTTTGTGCTACCCGCCGTTTTCACAGGGTCTTTTTTAAGTAGGGGGATGTTTCCGAGCGACCCCTCGAATGAACATTCGAAAAAATTTCGCTATCATATTACCAGCAAACTCATTAAGTCGTATATTCATTTTTTTTAAATGTATTGGGCTGTGATTATTTTTGAAAAGATTTAAAAGTTGTTTCGGAAATACTGCACATTTTTAAAACATTCAAATCGCACGTTTTGATGATTTAATGACTATCTTTATTTAATGATTTATTTATTTATTGTTCCTGCGTATACTTTTACGGATTTTATAATCACCTAAGCCGTACATTGACCCTGCAGCTATCGCTGGCAGTTTTCTATGACTCAATAAAATAAATTCGATAATTTGTGTTGTTTATATAGAATTTTATTAATAATCCATTTATTCCAGAATTTTTATATTTTTCACGAATGTGAAATATCTTCGAAAAGGAGGCGTTAACATTTTTCATGGGTTACTGGATGTTGTATAAAAAAATATTGTAGTTATCGATCCCAGACCTTGTTGGTCGTTGATAAAAATAATGATCAAATTTTCGATCATCAGTCGGTCATTTATTAATCATACAGATGCCTAGAAAAAAACTATGGAGAAGACTTTCGGTCGGTAAGGATTCCGCTTATCGGTTTTTTAATTTATGGCGACGATATCATAAGGAAAAACCGAATAATAAACTTTTTTTTCTTGTAATTCTACAAGGTCTTCACTTGGTAATATTATTCAATTTTTTCTGAGTGCTAGGGCCAGCAATAAATAATTTATTTTATCAAAACTCCGAATTAAATGATATGACAGAAAGGAAACGTTATCTACGCGTATTTTAATTATGATCAATACAAAATAAGTTTGCACTCTCTCATTGGTTACTATTTGAATAATCAAAATGGTAAGAATATCATGCAACGACCGTAAGATTCACGAATAAATAAATAAATAAATAATAATACAAAATTACCATCGTGGGAGTACGGCGTACGCTGGTATTTCGTCGCATCACGGTGGTATCACTGTGGTAGTATCTTGTACTTAATAGTATGCCTGATGGTTATCTGGGTATCTGGGTTGTCTAGATTCAGATTAACAAAGCCTGCAAAAAAAGCAAATTTAAAAGTTAGCCCCCGTATTGTTAGAAAAACCATTTCTTGGCTAAGTCGACAGAACTATTCTCCAAAAGTATAAAGAACTTCGAAACCGTGTGGATGACTAATAGAACTTATTTCTTTTTTTTTCTTTGCACTGAGCAGCCTTACCCCAGAAAAGATGAATATTTCAACTTTTCATAGTTAGTACCCATGGCTATTGGGAAAGTTGCAAAATTCACCGTGCACGGCGCCACTGTCAAGTCGTTTTGTTGTCATCAGCCACATTTACAATAAGTTGTTTTCGAGGGATTTTTCTTAGGGAGAATATTTGTTATTTATTTTTCAAATCTTTCTATCTACGTCGTGACAAAGTTTCAAAGATGTTTTTCAATGGTAAACGTTGGTTGAGATTGTAGCAAATTCGGGTGCGGCCGGTGAAAGTGACCACGTACTTGTTATCTTACGTTTTGAGGTTAGAGATTGTATGTTTCACTTTTCAATCTTATTTCCCATAACTCAACAATTACAACTTATTATTTGTGCACGAAACGAAAATGTTTGCCCTTCCTGAAATATAATCTATTCATTTTTTTTTTCATTTTGGAGTCGATTTTTATTATTTCATTCGACAAAAATAATGCCATTGTTTCGCCGTCTGTTTTTCGGTGTCAATCGAAGTGATTTTTCGAAATTCGAATTCTTCCAACTTCGCCAATTCGTTCTACCTTTCACATTCGAAACCTATATTGTGGTAAACCAAAATCGTGTCCTTCCAAATCGATTTAAAGAGTGCTCCATTTTAACAAACACACATTTTTCATTGAAAACCCCTAAAATTATTCACAATTCACATTTCATTCACAAAAAAGCACTTATTTTTTACTTGAATTTGTATGATATTTTCATTTTGTAAAAGAATCAGATACAGCACATTTGAGCCAAATTTTTTTGCCACCAGTTATTCCATATTGGGTTTGCAAGATTTACTTAAATCGTAAATGTTGTGGTTCTTACTGCATCCATGTTTTTGGTCAAAAAGCGTTTGAGCCATTGGCAAATCTTTAGCCAACAAGAAAATGATGGATTTTGTACTTGTGACAGGTCCCTTAGACCCCAAACAGTATCTCTAGGTTAAGTTTGCATTAATGCACCTGTTCCAATATTCCATAAACTGAAATTATGTAGCATGCACCCAGCTGATCTTTATTTGCAAAAATGAAGGAAAACTATATTTAGAAAAACGCTGGTGCACAATTTTTTAACAACTCTCAGACAAAAGTTCAACTTTCATCCTGTTTTTTGGACAATTAACACGACAGTTTGTTGCTCTACAGAAGATTTTGTGCTGTACTTGATTTTTTTGAAATATGTTACAAAATAAGTAACAGAGATCGCCAAGTAACGTTCTTCAAGGACTTACAGAAATAAAGATGCTAAATACGTCAGACGAGACAGTAAACAACAAAAATCTTATTTTAATTCTGTTTTTACCCTGTAATTAAAAATTTGAATTTTCATTTCAGGGAGTTGAAGTAAAACAAAATAAATGGTGCTGACCAGTGCCATGGAGAGAAGAATAAAACTAAAAACATTAAACAGCCACATAACTTGTAAGATATGTAGAGGGTATTTGATAGATGCAACCACAGTTACCGAGTGCCTACACACCTTTTGCAAGAGCTGTTTAGTTAAACATCTCGAAGAGAAACATACTTGTCCAACATGCCAAATAGTTATACACCAATCTCATCCTCTGCAATATATCAGCTTCGACAGAACAATGCAGGATATTGTTTACAAATTAGTTCCTGACCTTCAGGAAAGTGAGTACAATAATAATTTGCAACAGAAATTTTATTCAATCACAATTTCAATATCTTTCAATGAGAAGTTCAATAAATTTCCTTCTATATATTATTTCCCATCGATATTTTATTGACATTGACGTTTTTACAGATGAAATAAAAAGAGAAAGAGAATTCTACAGAGCCAGAGGTTTACCGTGTCCCAAAGACGTTTTACCTAATGCCGGAGAAATCGAAGAGGAAAAAACATCTGCGGATGCTCATGCAGAATCTGATTATCACAGAGCGGATGAGCAAGTGAGTTCTCAAAGTGATAAACATTGATTAATATATCTCGTCCAATCATTCTGCTTGTGCATACTTTATTCAATTTAATTGTTCAACCCCAATAGGTCAACGTTTGTTTGGAGTGTATGAACTCGAGTCTCAAAGCTTTGAAACGACGATACATAAGGTGTTCTGCTCAAGCTACGATAACCCACCTCAAAAAGTTTATAGCCAAAAAGGTTCTCAATGGATTGGAGAAATATCGTGATGTAAGTACACTGATTGATCCTTAAAGTACACTTGGGGTCAAGAACACCCATAACGAAATTTGAAAAAGCAGGTCTTTCAAAAATCTAACATTCTTCCTAAAATACATTTTATTTTCTTCGATAACATTTAGATCTCATTAATATCGTATCGTTGAAAAAGAATTTTTTAAAAAAACATCTCAGCTGTTGTTTATGTATCTCGATTTTTCTCTGGATAAAGTTATGTGGATTTTCAAAAGATCAAAATATACGTGCACAAAATTCCAGACACAATGCTCGAACAGTTTTAATCTTATTCTACACTAAAAACCATCTCCAAAAACAATTTTCGACGCCAATACGACCTCCAGGTCTAAAAATTTTGCACAACACTGTTCGAACGTTAATATTTATTATTTTTTCACTTGTTACCAGTTTAAGGGCACTTGGGTATACTGGGCCTCGAGTAAAATTTACCTCACAAAGCAAACTTGTAGTTTAAGGGTTAATGACGAATTTCCAAGGGCCAATTTGCCTAAAGAACGAAATATCTTTTGTGTTTCAATACTGATTTGTATATTTTTCTTATTTTGTTTTATAGATCGATATTCTCTGTAACGACGAACTATTAGGTAAGGACCACACGTTAAAGTTCGTCTACGTGACAAGATGGAGGTTCAGGGACCCACCGTTAAGGCTACAGTATCGACCACGAATAGACATTTAAAAACCCTGTTTTTTTTTCTAACTTCCATTTTTCAATGTGGATTAAGAGCGATGAAATTTGCTCAATCTAAGCAGGAATTTTTATGTCTTCATCCACATTCGTATTATTCGCGTAGTAGCACTTTCACATGTTTCAATTTTCTTTGACGCACATGGTTTTTTTTGTGCACCGATCACAAGATTTAACGTCTTGAATTTCTTCCCGAGTCCATTGCATCTGTGGCAATGTTTTATCATCGACTTCCAATGAATTTTCAGTTTTACATACTTTTCGACACTGAAATTAAATTCGTTTGTTAAATAAGCAGATCTAATAAACCTTTTTCTTGGCTCTTCTCGATAAATCAAAAAAAAAAATCATTACAGTCAAGAGGTGACGAAAATTGAAAAAAAAATACTTCGAGCATCGTTTTTTTTTTTACTGCTCCGATCGTCACAATTTATTCGAAGCGTACAAAAGTAGTTATTTATTTACACTGAATTAGAAGTACGCTATTTGATAAAAAAAAATGAGAATTGACCGGCTGATGAAACCACGAAAATGATACTATGAAAAAAAAATTGTCAAATGGCGAGTATCCATCATTATTTTGGAACGATTAGTTGAACATCGATGAATTATAAAGTTTTGGTTTTTTACGTGCGACCTAATTGTAATGCTTAACTGGATGTATTTATTTAATGTCAAAATTTAATCAAATCTTTTTTTTTTCCTTCTAAGAAACACGATCACAAACAATATCATTTGATTTATCGTATTATCTCGATTGATAAAATCGAACATTGCTTTGGTGCAATTTTTATTGGTCAAGAAAAAAAAAACGAAAAAAAATTATAATCGTAAAATGGCATCGTTTCTTTTTTATTTAAATAATATCTCGGGGAATTTGGTATGTTGTATGTGTAATGAGTTGTTTCTTTTTCGCAATTCAATAACCGTGTAATTAAGAATTTATGTAAACCTGTAAATGTGGCTGGTGCAGGGAAACACTTAGAAATGTTAGTTCGTTGTTCACGTCCGGACAAAAGCGTAACTAAAATAAAATCAAAGTGAAAAGAAGTCTATTTCGTTAGTGCCAGGAGGGAACAATGAAAACGACTTTTTTGACAGTGAACAAAAAATATTTTCGACCATTTCAAGATTTTGAAAAGAAGAAAAAATCAGGAAAAGGCACATTTTGGCAATGCCTCATTTTTTAAACACTTTTATTTTATTTTTTATCTCAAAAGCTGAGTCTGGACGTATCGAACTTGGGCCTTTCTAAACTTTGTATGTTAACACGCTGTAAATATTGCTATCGTGATTGTGAAAGTTCACTAGAAAAAAAATCTCTCCTAGGGAATCACGAGGTTTTTTTTCTCATAGAGAAATTGACCATATTTTCAAAATATTTTCTCCAACAGTTAATAAAAGAGACAGAGAAAGAATACTCAATTTAAATATTTTGAGTGGATTTCAAGGACAAGACGAAAAAAAAGAGCTACCGAGAAGGAAAGAGAGACAAAAAGAGAGAAAGAGAGAACAACGAGACGCGTGAACAACAAGACAAAACAAATTTGGTCTATATTAACGTTAAAAACAAAGAGTGTGATTGTATATAATATTTAGAGAATTGATAACGATGACAGAAAACCTGAGAAAAAAAAGAATAAATATAAATCAGAAAATCAATTTGAAAAAAAAAAAAGTAGAAAGCATACGAGAAATGTTAACGCTTGTACGTTGTACACTTATTGTGTGTCACCATAAATTATTGAATAAATATGTTTTGTACAGTATAATTGGCTTGACTTTGTATTCATTACAATTTTATTCTTTTTCCAAATGATTCCCTCAAATTTTGATTTCGTAGATCGTTCGATAAGTCGATGTGAATATGATCATTTTTGTTTAAATATGTTTCATTGATTTATTTCAATTTTATTTTCTTCATGAATTCTTTCCCCACTAGACCAGGCTCAAAATGGGGGGAATTAATTTTTCATATTGTTCAAAATTCATCATTAGTATTGAAACACTTAACTTTTTGTCGATTCTTTATGGAAATTTGACGGATCGACACACTGTTTCATACCATGAAAAATGTACTGAGAAAAAAAAGTTGTAAAGGTCAAATATTTAGTTTAATACGTTAAATATTTAGCAATAAATGAAATTACGTTGAACTGCCGAAATTTTTGTCATTATTGTTAAATATTTTGTTTCACGTATTAATCGACTAACGTAAGTAATCGACTTTTTCAACGTCCTTTTTTCAGTGATTGTCATGACAATCGATCAAGAGACGCGGTAGCGGAAAAAGAAAAGCCTGCGCAAACCTACTGCACTCTTATATACTCTAATGTAACGGTTTTATGACGTCACAAAGAGTTGAAATCGCTCTCACGGACAAACGGCTTGAGCGAAAAATCTCAAATTTGATTATAATTTTTTACTATTTTCTTCACAAACCTAATGCACTCCAAAGAATTTTCACCAAAATCGAATTTCCCCCATCAATTGATCATATTCCGAATGATTATAATTGACAGTCATTAATTAATTATGAAAACCAATATGAGTTGATAATTAATTTGAAAGTCAACAAATTTCGTATAATAGTAAAAAGTAAAGTTACATACAATAATAATTAGTAGTAAAATGTAAACACTTGTTTCGAGCGTAATAATATTTATTTTAAATCCGATGGATCACGATATAAAATCTTAATAGTACAGTAGAAAACTTACGAGTTCCGTTGTTTTCTACTGAAAATATTTGCTAATGTTAATTTGATTAAAATCAAGTCCTGTGACATAAGAAGAGCGAGGAAAAAGGAAGTCCCTCGTACACAAGATAAGATAAAGTTACACCTTTCACTTTTCCAGACAAGCCGAAGTGGAATGCAACAAGGCATATGCTCGTTTTGCAAGATTCTCTATCTCATCGTGAGGGACGAGATGAGAATCATTCTATTTCTCTTCATCTTTTTTTTTTTTATCTCTTAACTTGTCCATACAGGATAGTAAACGGCCTTGCTCCGCCGTACGTAAAACTTACGATAGTAAAACTTTCATCCTATTACAACTATATTGTAAGTGCACGCGACGAGATTTATCTTTTTGCATATATTTTTGATGCTTTACCGCGAACGAAGATAATTCAAATATTTACGATGTAGTGTTATTATTTTTGGTTATATTTCTTTCAAATGGATCGTGCATTCATCAAAAGATATTTTTACCACTTGTTACGTCCGTCAAATGATATATACGTTACGAAAAGTTTTGAATCTGTTTAAAAATTTGTCACGAACAGCCGAGACTTTCGAATTACACAAAAGACATTATATTACGTAAAAAAAATAAAAGGAGACAGAGAATCATGGCTCACGTTCGTCAAATCGTGTCGAACGCGCTCAACGACCTTGACCAACGACGCCATCTTTAGTTCATTTTTTTAATTACGAAATTGCGAGGTTTTTATTCCCGCCACATTTACCTGGATTAATGGACATCAATTCATTTCGTAACTCGCAAGCTGTTCATTGTGATCATCACCGCATTTGATTATCATTTCAACACCGTTTAAAAAAAATATTGACGAATTTTATTATGGAAATTTTCAACGTGAACAAAATCACCTGCTCGTTCGACGCTTTTCTCACCGCCATGACAGACCTGCGCGAAGAGGCTCGAGCACAGTGCGCATGCGTACGAATCCCCACAGAGTACTGCAATGTGCAATGTTGGCAAAGCGTGAGCGAGTGCGAGACTGCGAGAGCGAGTGCGAGACTGCGAGAGTCGAGTGGGACAACGCCGAAGGGAGGAGAAGTTCATTCGGTCATCTCGTTGTGACTCGGGTTGGAATCGTGTTTCGTGGATAACAGTATAGTGAGCGAAAAATATTACGACTCGTCAGTGCGAAAGATTGAAGTGAACCGCTTGCTTAAAAAAAAAAAAAACAATCGTCGAATTTAGCATGGGTAATGAACGTTCGCGTCCTTCGCAAGTCAGTGTTTTCGGTGTGATTTCCTCACAAGTGCAGTGTTCCTCGTGCTTGTTCCGCACTTAGCTGGATTAAATAAAACAACAATCACCGATAGATGAGTCTTCAGGACGGTATTTTCGCCGAAGAAGTGGAGAATGATATAACGCTGTTCGCAGAAGACGCGAGGCGAAAGAGGTATTTAAGCAGCGGGCATGAAACAAAAGGAGGCAGAAAATAAATGATAGAATTTCGTTTCAAAATAAGAACAGAAATTTTCCTGAGTTCGGGGGTTCGATTCTTGATTTTTTTTTTTACGACCATAAAAAAACGACTCGTTGCTTTCTTCGGGTTATCAACTTTATTTCGTTGACTCCGGAGCTTTGTTGGCGAATTCTGGTATCGATACGTATTCGTACACATTTTGGAGCCTGTCGACACTCATTTTTCTTTCTTTTTTCACCACGACGTGCATAATGGTTTTAATCCGGGATTAAATACTCGGCTAATGGGAAATTGATTGAAACAAATCGTAAATCTATTGTCGAATGGTTCCAGGTAAAATTTTAGAATCGGCCGAAAAAGAACGTTAAGTAATCGGTCATTCCCGCGAACGATCCCAATTCATTACAGTGTTTTCTCATGTGCGTCGCCCACGCACGCGAGGTCTTTCTCACGTACACCACAAACACAAACTCTCGTTCGAGATTACGTATTAAAAGTCCTGTTTTCCGCTTTGGTTTTTTTTGTGCTGCTCCCGTTCTTCTACCTCCTTTCTTTCCCGCTTCGTTAAACATTGCGTCCGATACTTCGGCTTAGGAAAGATATTTGCATTCGTTTATTTTGTTTTCGAATCGAGATACGAACGATCGATGCCACATGTTACGACAACCTTGCACGAACCCAACCATTCCGTTGCGCAATTTGTTAACATCGTTGCGCTACTTCGATAAAACACTCGTTTAAAAATTTTCTCAATTATTTATCGTGTTCCGTTATCTAGTAATTATATTTATCGTGTCGATTAATAACTTGCACCTCTTTCCTCTCTTTCTCGCTTTGTTCGGAGAGAGCAAAAGTAAACTACAAGAAAATAAAACTGGAAACTCCGGTGTTTAATGTCATCCGAATCCCAACACGCCTCGTTACACTTCAACGATTTTTCTGTTATTCGATCCTGCGAATCCCAATTAAAATACTACGCACCTTTTTTCGATGACGCGAATGAGAAAAATTTACCGTTGTGACCAAGTATTTTTATTATTCGCATTCTTTACGTTTTTAGAAACTTCGTTGAAATATTTTCACACGCAATTTCTGAAAACACTGTATTTTTTTATCGAAATAAAACTTTTATGATAAAATTTAAAAAATCCACTAATTTACGAATTTTTTTTCAAAATGATCGATAATATCAATGAATTTTCTTCAAAATCTGACGAAAAAGAACCTAGATTCAATTTTCAAAGAACTGAAAAATCTTCGTTGTTCAAATTGTCACAATTTTTTGTTTCAAGCACGTTTCTCGATCGTTTTTTTTTCTAAATCACAACCTTTTCGTTGTCGAAACATGAAAGTCGGATTGGTTTTTGTATAAATTGAATATGACCTTGAAATCGTTGCGATTCCTGTAGATCGAAAAACGTTATTAATGCCGCCACCGTCCTAGAAGCCGCCTTCATAGATTCAAAGATTTTTCAAGTGTATACAGTTGTTGCCTCACCCTGTATACATGTGAGTGCATGAATAACTGTGTTTCAGGAAGCCGTCGAAAGTGAAAGTCGTATTGAAGTACATGGAGTCGCGAGTGATCGGTTATGTAAACGTTTCAACCGGCGTTCACTCCAGTTACAGATAAAAACCATTGCTATAGATAAACAAATTGTTAACTTTGTTTCGAGCGTTTTTTTTTTTCAACAATAACAAAATTACAAAAAACTATTCTTAATCGACATTGTCACCTTTGTTACGTGCACTTGAATCGCAAAATCGTGATTTAAATTTTAATCTCCTTTGCAAACAATCTTTTTATTCATATCATTACGTTAATTTTTTTTTTTTTTTTTTTATATATTCAAATGTCAAAAGACACGTTTCGATTTATTTTAATCTAAATTACGTCTTTTTCGTTGTCTTTTGTTTATTTTTCTTTTTAGCTGAATTTTTCAATGTTTTTTTTTGTTTCTAGAGTGCTGATATTTCCTCCGGTAAATAATTATCGAAGATTCATCATTCACCAATTAGTCCAAGATCGATTTTCCGATCTTTTAAAAACTTTCTCGATCGGCCAAGGCTCAGCGAGAAGAACCGTCGTCTGCTACCAATCTGACGTTCTGAGGTAAATTTTGGTTTCTATTAGTTACATATATTGTGACCCCAGAATCCTACTATCAATTTTTTTCAACACTAGCCTCTCAATATGGTAGATAATTGTCCTAATGTTCTTTTTAGCATAAAATCTTTCCTGAATGCTCGAATAACCTTTTATTATACACCATTCTCTTCGTTTTTTCATAACGAAAAGAATGGTGCCTGATAAAGTTGCATTGAGTGAAAAATTGATCATAAAAAGTCTCAAAACGAAAACGTGATTACGAAAAATGTGAACGGAAGGAAAATTTGAAATTTTTGTAATCTAATTTCGTTGTCGGTTTCTAGGGTTTGAAATTATATAAATATTACAAATAATTCATTTTTTACAATCGTATATCTTTTTTCTCATTTTGTTCAATTGAGTTCGTGTCAATAATTCGTCGTGCCAATCATACGCTCGTGGAATCGTAACGTTTATTCGATTCTGATCCACCCTCTGGAACATAATTCTTCTCGGTTCTCAAACCGCGTGTTGCAGTGACTAGATTGAGATTATTTTTAGAGATCCCCGCAATGAGAAGCTCCGCGCGAGAATGTCGATGCTGTATACACGCGGGATATCCTTTGTCCCGCAACCTGAATTCTATTTCGGAATTGAAGAGATCGTTGAACGTATTTTTCCCGCGCTTCTTAGTTATATGAATTTATTTGAGGACTAAAATGTTTTTTGAATTGATGAAAAACATTAAAAATACAAAGAAAAACGAATAAATTACAATAAAATATGTCACGAAGCCTTTTTTAAAATGGTGATAATGTTTTTTGTTATTTTCATTTCTGTTTTTTTGTTTAAATAATGAATTCTTCATTACAGAGCCCCTGAATTGAATGGTGTCCCATCGAAAACGTGCGTCGAGCTCATTGACTCGTGTCCACGGGATTTGGCTTGTAGAGCAATGGGCGTCGAAGAGGCTCGGCGACCACCGGAAAATTCGGCATCCCCGGAACACGCGAAAATAAGACAAAGTAGTTGAACATTTTTTTTTCTTTACCTCTCTCACAATGAAATAACGATATTTGGTAATAAAATTAAGCTTGAAACAGGAGAATAAATAAAATGTAATTTTTTTCAGATAAAGTGTCGCCAGCTGTAGAAATCTACAGACCACCCGCGGCAAGAAGGGCCAGTAAAGATGGCCAATCATCCTTCACTGTACAGACCTCTCACGACTCGTCAAGCTCTTCTGCGAAGTTCGTATAATCCAAAAAAATAATCTATTTTCTAATATTTTTTTTGTACTCTTCTCGTTTTCTGTATTTTTTAGACGATTTGACTTTTTTACATTGTTCTATAATGTTTTATGCAGTTCTTCTTATTTAAAGAAAAAAAAAAAAAATCTCTCATTTATTTCGTGTAATTCTGTTTTTTTTTTTGCTTTTTTTCCATTTGTTTGAATGTTCGGTCGACGTCTATATTTTCATAACTCGTTTTTATTAATTGTTTTTTTTTTTTTTTTTCGTTTTTCAGAGCGAATCGTCAACGAAGGCCAGATCGGGCAGTTTACGTGCCAAAGCATCGTCGAAGCACGGAAGCGGACGATAGTGGGAGCGGGCAAATTCCCGATGAAATAATTTCTCCGGCTTGTAGATCGAGATGCAATCGTGCGAGAACGAGTTCGCCATCGTTGGAGAACGACTCGTTTAGAAAGCACGTATCACCGCACGATCACGACAGGAACGAGCAGCACCACCATCAGCATCAGTATCAACAACGGAATTCCGGTGGATCGTGGGACAAGAAAAATGTTTCTTCGATGCGATCCTCGTCCGGGGAATCTCGCAGCAAGTCAAACGAACGACGAGAAACGAATGAGGAAGTTGAGTCGGTTCTCGATAATGAACGAACGGGGAAATCGTTGGAAAGTTACTCGGGAGACAATTCTTGTGACTCCTCGGAACATCAACGAGACGAAATCTTAACACGATCTCCGTCCTTGAGCTCGAACGAACTGATCGATGATAACCTAACAAAAATGTGTCGAAACGAGGACTTTGAAAAAACCGATGAATCTTCAACCATCAGCAATCAGAGACGAAACAGCGATTTTAATTCGTCGTCATCTTCCTCCTCCTCCTCGTCCTCTTCGTCGTCAAACTCCACCGTCAAATATCCCGAACTACCTGAATCGCTCGATCCTCACGAACAAACGAACAACAAAAATCTTTCTGTCCCTATTTCTTGCAACATCTCGAACGTCCTTATTATTTCGGACCCCAAGGAACACGAGAAAAAGACCAAGATTATGAATGTTGATAAGGAAAATGCTACTGTTGCAAGTCCGCCTGAAAAAAAGCCAAAAAAAGTTGCTAGGGTCAAAAGCAAACCCGCTCCTCCTCCCTCCCCACCGATCAAACTCAATCGTGACGAGTGTGATTGGGACAGCCTTTTCGATGACAACGGTGAATGCCTTGATCCAACCTTAATCGAGGAAGTGAGTTTTTTCGATTTTTCCTAAAGTTAACCTTAATCTTTCGCCATTTTAATGCTCTTCCAATCTAATTTTTCTTTGTTTTTTGTTTCCAGTTGACTGCAGCCGTTGGTGAAGTCACTATAGAACAACCGAAAAATGACTACAAAGCGTTCAGTAGACCGGTCGAAGTTTCTAGCGACGAATTCGGCCACGTTATTGAAATTTATAATTTTCCATCGGACTTCAAAACGTGTGATCTCGCGGCTGTTTTCAGTCCATGGAAAAATGGAGGTTTCGAACTCAAGTGGGTTGATGATACCCACTGCCTTGGAGTATTTAGCAGTCCACTCGTTGGTAAATAAAAAATTGCAAATTTTTACTTAATCTTATTGTTCAAACAAATATGAATCGTTTTATTTAAGAAAACAAAAATTGTATCGAGACACGTTGATGCAATAGGGAAATCACACGATCTCGCACGTGTTCAAAGTGAAAGTCTTTTTGATTACGTCGATTATTCAGTTAGCCAAGTAATAATTCACATTCGCTCGATCGACGATGTCATTTGTCATTTTTCAAACGATACAAATGCTATTGTAATTTTATTACCGTATGAATCATAATCGAATTTTTTTGTACGCTGTCGTTCGAAGAGTCCCGAATGAGTGTATATATTTTTTTTGTAATTTAAATTGAGAATCTGTTTTATAGAATTGAAAAGGAGACATCAATGATTATATAAAATTGCTCTCTAATAATCGGCATTGCCTTGTGCAATCTTTACCCGTGCCAGCAGAGAGAAAGCCTTTCGATTTGCAATAATTGTCTTCTAAATTTTCCGAATTAAAATTAATTACAGCTGCCGAAGTACTGGGCTCGGATCATCCTTTCGTAAAAACACGACCGCTCAGCGCTGCAACTTCGCTGAGCAAAACTAAAGCTCGGAAAAGCGTCGAGTTTTTACAACCGTATAAAAGTCGTCCACAAACTTGCGCTGCTCTCGCGAGACGTCTCGTTACAGGAGCACTTGGTCTCAAACTCGCAACGGCTAGGCAAGAGCGAGAGCAAGAAAAACTTCTCTTGCGAGAAGCCAAAGGTACCAAAAACTAATTTTTTTTCTAACCTTTGATGAAAAAATTCTTTGCACTATTATTCGTGACGAAAAACTAATTATTTCGAAATGTTTTAACAATATTTGTAGACCGTAATTTTTTGTTCTATTACAGAGAAACGAAGACTGGCGAATAAGCAACGTGAGGACGTATGGGAGGGAATAATCACTGAGAAATAGTGTGATTAATTCTTGAAAAAAAAAAAGAGAACAAATATTTAGGAAAAGGAGAAGAATGATAAGAAACGAAGAAAAAAGCATCATTGTGCCTTACTCATCTAATAATCGCGATCGACAGGAATCGAAAATAATCGAACTACTACGGCTAAAAAAAAGGTTTTGGGATCATAAGGGGATAAAGCTTTAGCCAGTATAGATGAGTGTGGCATGAGGCGAAAAATGAATTCGTAGCGAGTGAAAAAAAAACTCGGAAGAAAATAAATACAAAACGCTGTATGTGCCTCGAAAATCGACAAGCAGAGAGAATGAATCGGTTGTTTCGAAAAAGAGCATATCACTCGAAATATCGATGAGTATTTTCACTGCTAATTATTGAAATGAATTTGTTTAATATTTCAAGAACAGGGTTGTGCAGTTTCAAGAATATTTTAATAGGCCAACTTTCATTCAAACAGACGTAAATATATATTTTTGTTCACAACAAATTTTTTCACTTATCGTTGCAGTTAATCGATTATTAATGAAAATCGATCGAACATTTGTTTTCAACGATATATCAACAGGGTTGTGCAGTTTCTTGGAATATTATAATAGAACAATTCATTTGTATTCAAATATTTTCGAATTTGTAATTCGAAAAATTATCGCGCTACCACAGGAAAAAAATGTCCAACGATTGAACGAAAGAAAAATTCGAAAATTCGACGACACGAGTCGTCGACAGTTGCAGAATTCAATTTTTTCAATATTTCCGTCTCAAATCGTTAAGACTTTTGTCAACTCTACGAATTTGAAATTTTCTTAACGTATTAACTGCCTCCGTTTACTGCTTTACACAGGAAACCAAAAAAATGTACCAAGAGAACTTTATATTCAACGCGAGACAATAATTCAGAGTTCTAAGAACATTTTTTTCTGCTCCCTACCTACGCAGTTGCAATAAAAAGAAAAGAAAAAAGAAGTATAACATGTAAGAGGCCGTTATTATAATCGAGAGGGCATTTCAATGAGGCATTCACACATTCGATGAAAAATTACGATTTATAATAAAGAACTTAGCGTGCAATTTCGAATAACGATTTTGTTTTTTGTCAAGATTTTTTACTATACGACGCACAATCGTAATTAAACGCGAAAACACTTGAGAGAAAAAATAGAAAAAAGCAATTTTCAATGACAGAGAGGAAAAGTTGATAGATTATATGAACTGGAACTCACAGATTGTATTTTTGTATACAATTGTTACCAATGAATAATAAAAATGAGAAAATATGTATTGCCAATGTACCTAGTCATTATGTGAAAAGAAAAAAAAACCAACAACCATGTTACCTGTATGTAGTGTTACGTTGCAATGTGTTAATATTTGAGAACGTCACGTAAAGGATGTTACAATAAACATATTTTATGAATTGCATTCTCTTCGTAATTTTTATCGCAAATTGCCTTTGTCCATAAAACAAAAAAAATCGGATTGGGCAACAAAAAAAAACTTTCCTGGTCATTTTTCTTTATTATGAAACGCTAAGAAATGCGCAGTTCTTTCACAACTTTTTTTACCACTTTCCTCCTTTCTTTTTCTTCTTTTGCTGAACTTTACGCTGCTGCTGACGAGGTCCTGCTGGTTCAACCGCTGGACTGTGTCGAGGATTCGGCGATGGTTTTGCATTTACTGGCATTTTTGTTATGTCGCTGCAAAAAAAATGGTTTTTTTTTGTAATTTTTATGTTTTAAAATGCTGAATGTTTTAGTTGATTAATTGATGTTTCTGAAACTCACTACAAATCACTTGCTCCTGCAGCCGCTCCCTGCGTTCCTTTCATCGCTGCGTCCCTGTTTCTCCTGTCTCTCTTTTTCCTGAAACCGCTTCTCTCATGTCGCGGTAACCATCTTTCAGGATCCGGAGCAACATTCGGATCGTAATTCTTCGGCATTTTCCCCTTGCGCTTACGCTTCTTCTGTCTTTTCTGGGTTGGATCCGTTCCCGGTTTTCTGAGACACCGTAAATTATATTTATTATTTAAATATTCGTTTGAAAAAAGAAAAAAAAACAGCAACCATTATTACAGTACAGAAAACATAATTTTATTTGGGAGAAATTTAGAAAATTAGCTGCGATTTCCAAACGAATTATTATTCGCCATTCTTAACAACTTTAATCATTAAAATGATGGAGAAAATGTATTTAAAGAATTGCATTTACCCAGGTGAAGGTTCGATCTTGCGTTTAACGACTTTAGTACCAATGACCCAATTGCTGCTCTCCAGACTATCGACATCGGTAGTTTCAGCGAGATCATGAAGAGGTGGTAATTGTTTGGAGAGAGCTTGAGCCTTGGCGGGTGAGAATTGTGCATAAGCGATAACGAGTTGAGCGAGAGTTTTTTTGTCGGAGGGTGAGGCTTCGAGAAGAGCTTCAAGGCTTGCAGCTGCGACGGTGACTTCACCACCGCGAAGATGGAAATCAGCTGCTTGTCGCCACAAAGTTCCCAAATTTCCGGTGTTTTCCTTATTTTTCTTGTAATAATTGACAGCGTCTTTCAGCACCGATGAAGCTTTGTCACGATCGTTTTCGGCCATGTGCAAAGTCACCAGAGCACTCACGATACCCGGAAGCGACTTCTCCTTCTCGTTAAGATTCTCCAAAATTGCGATTGCCTTCTTCCTCTCATTCTGACTAAGAAGCAATTGAATCGAAGCCAATTTCATTCGGAGCTCGTTTTCTCCAGTCGCGTGCTCCGTCAACAAGTCTGCAGCTTCACTGGCTTTGCCCTCTTTGGCCAACTGGACTGCACGTACAAATGTTACATCTGCTGCCAGCTCAGGATGTTCTTTCGCCAATTTTTTACATAACTGGTGACAATGCTCGCTCTGGAAAAGAAATCTTTACAATTAGGAACTAGCCAAAAAGTCAAGTACTTTAATGTCAAATATTTCGATGACAAAACAATTTTTTTAAATGTAAACTTTGAACAATTTTACTCAGTTTTGGAAAAAATTTATTGCATTTTTCAACATTAAAAAAAAAACTAAAGAATGTTAGGAATGAGCTAAAGGTACAGTTACTTGGGCTCGGTCGAAATGACCCAATCGGATTAAAGTAGAAATAAAGCAAAGGTGAAAAAAATTACCTGATTAGTGTACATTGCAAGAAGACACTGATTGTAAGCTATGCTTCTTCTTTGCCTCGATGTGAGTTTGTGTTCCAGGCCTTCATGAGTAGCGCTTTTCATTCTCTTTTTGCTGTCAAACACATTTTGATCTTTGTTCAAAGTCACGAGATTATTGCTCGCAACAGCAACAAGTGCGATATCGTCAGGTTTTGCTTTAAGTGCATTCGTGTAAAGAATTTGTGCTTCTTTCTCACGACCCTGAAGCTGCAAACAATATCCCAATTGCACGCGAATTATTCCAAGTTCATCCTCGATCTCCTCTTCTGGAATGCCATCCTCCTCCAAACTTTCTCTACACATTTTTTCTGCTGCTCGTAATTTTTTCTCAGCCTCAACGAGAATCGCTCGATCACCGTTGCTTCCCTCAGCCACCATTTTACATGCTGCATTGTATGTTAATTCATACGTGTGATCTCTCAATGATGGAACCTCTATTTCCTGTAAATTGTGTAAAGAGTCAATATGACAACATTTTTTAATCATTTTTCGTTGTAATATTTGTTTATTTGAAATTTCTGATAATATTTTTATCATTTTCTTAATATGAAACCAGTTAAATAATTTATTTTTAATTTGCAATGCTTATTTATTCAGTGTTTATGACTTTTGAAATTCTTTATTTCCTGAAATTTTTTTTATTCCCATTCATTTTTTATGTTTCATGTAAATATCTGCGGAACATTTTTATGATAAAAATGTGTGCAATATGACGTTTACCAACATGTGTGCTTCTGAACTTTAATTAATTGTTTAATTAAAATACTAATTTAGAGTGAAGATATTTTTGTATAATTTCAAAATTCGAGTGTTTATTTACCGAGCCAGTGATCTGCAGATTGACAAGAACTGCAGCAAGATTCGTTTCTCTCTCATCTTCATAGTCGTCGTTAGAATTTTTGATAATGTCACGATAAACAGCAAAACATTCTTCATATTTTTCCAGACGATACAAAATCTGAGCCTTAAGTTCCTTGATCTTGAGCGACGGAGTCTGAATGTTGTCAACGATTTTCAACGCTTCAGGGACTTGATTGAGACGGTAGAGGCAATAAGCTCTTTCGAACTCAAAATTGCTAAATGAAATGATTCATTGACAAAAATTAAAAATTTATCCACCTACTATTTGATCATTTTAGTAAATTAATTGTTTCAATTGATTTATGAAATTATTAGAGTCAATTGATTTTTATTCTGTACCTTGCGTGTTTCGGATTTTTGATGATAAATTGAAGCGCTTCGTTGAACTTCGACAGTTGCAGGTAGCAAATGACTTTGCAATGAATTGCAGCTCCCTCATCTTGGGAAATTCCCAAAACTGTAAACAATGAGAAAAATAAACAATAAATTTTATGCGTTTGTTAATTTGGATGATTTGACAAGTGAATGTGCGAATTTTCGAGTGACAGAAAGATTTTTTGGTTATCACGAAAACAATAGTCAACAATGCACAAGTTAGTAAGTAGAGTGTCTTATAGAATCAAGGAATGAAACTCACTTCTGTTGGCAGTTTTTAAAGCTCTCTCATACTCTCCATTCCTTCCTAATTTACTTAATTCGGAGTAAAGAGTCGGAAGATTAGTCTCCTTTGAAGCCATATTGATAGAGCTACACTATCTTTCACCACCTTTTTGTAATGAAATAACTCCAACGCGACACTCCCCGCAACAGCGCTGCGGTCAGTGCCCATGCGTGCCTCGAAATTAGACCCAGTCAGTGGTGCCATCGCTGAAGGTTTTACACTTTGACACACACGTCATTTGAATACTCCGGGAGCCTTCATTTACTTTTTATTTCCATAAATAATAATAAACTATTATATTTCGTTCAAAAACAACGTTTCCTAAATAACAAAAACGAAAACAATAAAAAATTGCGAAATTCGACAGACGATCATAAAGGCGTAGGGCTTCTACTTTGTCGTAAGAAAAAAGCACGCGATTACTTGAATTATTTGGAAGCGATTAACGTAAAATTGAAAAGTTTACAAAAAAAAAAATTGGTAATATTTTTCACAACGTTATTAAAATAAAATATACCCGAATCCTTAAATATTCATGCTTATAATTAGTAAAAACTGCAATTAAAAAATAGAAATTGCACGTTTAATTGGTAGTAGAGATTAACAATTAAAGTTTTTTTGAATATATGAAAAAATAAAAATGCTGAAAAAAACAGAGTCAAGTTTTTGATTTGAATTGATCAAGACAAGGTGACTTGGTGGAGTTCTGTACTTTCTCCAAGGATAAAAATGGGGAGGTGGACGTTCGGAAACGAACGGTGGGGACTGACGAACATTCTATACTTCCACTTACTATACGCGTTAAGAGAATCAGAGTCACAGCTTTCTAAGAAATTCACTACAGGCTGTGAATAAAAAAAAAATCTTTGCTCGAAAACTGGTCAAGAGTGGAATCGTTGTGAGCAGAAGGAGAAATTCCTCTGTTTTTTTAGTTAATTTTTCAAAGGCACCGTAAGTTCGCGGCCCGTCGTCCTTGTGGATTTTTTTCTTCCGGAAATATCGACGATGATCTGTCATTGAAAAATTTTTTAGTACACAAATATGGTGAAGTGGACAATGACGCGTGGAGCGTTTCTAACGGATTGGACTAAAAGTGTTTCACTCTTTTTATTTATTGTGCTCGGTGTGCAATATGGTGAATACAAAAAAAAATATTGTTATTAAAAAATAAATGATTTGCATCTTTGTTGTTTTTGGAATGCAACAATGGCTGCCATTCGAAAGTTTTTCATATCTTTTCCATTGTGTTAATGTTGTAAGAAATTTTTCAAAATCGAAATTGGAGTTAAAAAAAGTGATCACTCAAATTATGGCCCAAAGAATTACGATAACTTATTTATCATTTAATTGAAATGTTGAAAAAAAGACATTGCACATTTCTGAGCATTGAAATCACCGGATCGTTACCGAATCCATATTTTTCTTCACTTTCAAAATGTTGTCAATAACAACCTAATAAAAATAATAATTATTTGAAATTTATATACTGATTATAAAATAGTAATAATAATAATTTTTTATTTAAACAACTTTAAAGCTAAAAAGTAAAAAAAAAATTTCTTTATATCCTACCCTAGAAGTGTACTCTTGAGTCTGGGAGACCCAAAAAAAAATTAAACCCTTGCAAGTGGGTTCTAACGAATATTTGTGCCCCTAGGAATAAAAATACTTCGTTAAGAATTCAGTAACGAGGAAAAAAGCATTTGAAAGATTTTTGTTATTTGGCATTTTTTTAAATCGTTATTGAGCTTCATTATTTTTTGAATTACTCTAGGAAACGGTCAAGAAGAGAAAGAAGAATACAGAGGAAAATATCTCGGAAAATTGAACTCTTACCATCATGAAGTATCCGGTGACGTTTACGCTGTTGACGAATTTACGCTTCTCTTGACTTCGTTCAGTTACGATGGAAATGGGGCAGATACATTTTTCTGGGCTGGTGCAGCGAATCGTCCTGGTCCTCAGGGTTTCATTATACCGGACGAATGGGGAAAGTGAGTCGCCAATTAAGTAAAATACTCTGATTTTATATTTTTCTAAATAACAATCTCCATAACAATGAATTTTTAACTGATTATCAAATATTAGGACGAATATCCTTGATCGTTACTTCAACAAGGATTTTACGTTGACATTACCGGATAAGAAAAAAATTACGGAGATCAAATGGTTCGCTGTATACGATCTTTCCAGTCAGGCAAGTTTTCCAATTTTTATTATCATTCACTTATTTATTTTTCTACAAAAAAAAACTTCAATAACTCTTTGGAATAGTTCGCAATATTTTTTTCCATATTTTACACTGAACTGTTTCATTGAAAAATTGCCATGAAATCAGTGAATTATTTATTTATTGTTTTAATTGTATTTTTTTTTTTTTTTTTTTTTCATGCAGAACATTTTCGGAGACGTTTACATTCCTGAAGAATTTGATCCACCAGCTCCCCAATCGATAACTGGATTGACAAAAAGATCTCACGGTGTGAGTTCCGCTTCGATCGTTATCCTTGATTCCAAAACAATCAGCATCCATAATTTCGAGTACAATGGTCAAGGTGCTGAGACATTTTTCTGGGTTGGACCTGGTCCTCAACCTTCTAGCAAAGGAAGCAAAGTTCCTGACGAGTATGGCTAGTAAGTAAAAAATATTGATTATAAATAAATCGAATAATTGTCATAAATTTAAATAAAAAAATAATTCTCAATGAAAAATACAATAAAATGTATTTTTTAAAACCTTTTATTTGCTTCCCACAGTCTTGATCCACTCCATGAGTACAAGGGCGAGGACGTCGTTATTCAATTGCCAGGAGAAATGACTGTGTTCGATATTGACTGGCTGAGCATTTTTGACTTGGCGACAAAAACGAATTACGGCTCTGCCATAATTCCTGATGGTCTAAACGTGCCACCTTCGCTGGTCAAAGTAAGTTGGAGCTAAAAAAAATGAATCAATTTTCAATATTAATAAAATTAATTGTAACGGATTTCATAAAAATAAAACTTTCTTTTCAGGTCCAAAAACATGTGCAAAGTCTACCAAATTGTGTCCAACTTCACAAAAAATATCAAGTGGCTTGGGAAATTTTTGGGCCACAAATTACCATCCAATTAGCTGGACAAGTTGGTAAGCATTTTACAAATTTTTGTTCCTTAATATATGAAGGGAATTGAACAATAAAATTTATTCAAAATGAAAAAAAAGTAAGAAATAAATATCTGTATTTAATTATTTTACAGGTGAGGATGAATACATGGCTTTTGGCTTGTCTGGATCCGAAGAAAAAAGTCAAATGGAAGGTGCTGATGTTGCAATCGCTTATATGGATGGTAAACGTGGTTTTGCTACCGATTACAATATCACAGCCAAGGCCCCTGTAAGTTGAACAATAAAATTCTATTTTTATACTCAATTTCAATCCTTCCTTCTCTCTCGGAATCCGAAGGTGCTCAATTTTTTTTCCCACAAAGTTATTTTCTCGCACATTTGAATTTTCGCAATATTTCTTTACGAATTCTCATTCATATTTTTGTTTTACTATTTTTTACGTTCAATATTTAAAAAAAAAACTTGTGGAAAAAAGTTGAAAGGTCTGAACTGAATTAAAAAAATTTAATTTTTAGTGTGGCAAGACTCTTGGGCAATACAAAGGCGTTTGCAAAGACGAGCTTGTAGGTGGATTGGATAGCAATCAATTGTACACAGCTGTACGAGAGAATGGAATAAACATCATAACGTACAGACGCACTTTGATTTCCTGTAAGTTGAAACAAAAAACAAAATGAATTAAAAAATATTGCAAAAAAACTTGGAATTTTGTTTTAAAATGATTTTGTAATACAGCCGATTCTGGAGACAAAGAATACCCAATCGATAGGCCTGTTTACGTGATTTGGGCTTTAGGACGACTGGACGAAAACAAAGAGCCAAATTTCCATGATTATTATCCAAAGGGAAATCTTAAATTGGAACTAAATCGTAACGAGCCTGAAAACACATGTATGGACTTTACTGAAAACGACAATAACTTACGAGAAGTTTGGGAAAAAGCTGATATATTTGACAAAAGTATTAGAACCTTCGAAGCTTCGATCGGACCGTCCGGAGGAAAAAGAGGATATCAAGGAATGACAGGTATTTCCCTAAAAACGATTCAAAAATATTTCGTTTCTTTTCAAAATCTATTTCAAACCTTTCCAATACTATTATTTTTAAACCAAATACTTGGGAATTTTCTCTCACCATTTATGGGAAAAATTGCACTTTTGTTCTCTTTACCCAAACATATTGTTGGATTATTCAAGTTATTTCCAAAGTTTTTAAAATTAATCAGAGAGTTTACTTTTGAGCCTGACTGCAGCGAGGCTACAACGTTAATTGCAGTGTTTTGTAAAAAATCTTGTAGTTACAAATTAATTTCTAAAAGAACCAGCAAAATTCGGATTTAAACGAATCACCCATAAATTTTTGGTCATAAAGAATTGAATAGCTGCCCGTTTGCTTATTAAACTTGTTTGACTAAAGGTCTGACAACAACGGGTTTGGCTTGGTACATAAATGGACAGCTTATACCAGAGTTGTATTTGCGACGAGGTTTAACTTACAATTTCCACGTCCGAGGAGGAAATAATCCTCACAGTCCGAATCTTTATCACCCTCTGATCATAACTGACGAGCCTCATGGTGGTTACGACAGATTGAGTGACATTGGTCAAAGCAAAGTAAGAGTACTGGCTGGTGTGGAATTCACGAGGAGAGGTCGACCTCGACCAACAGCAGGTGAGTGTTAAATATTTCAATTTTGATAAATTCAATGAATTCTTTGACCACGATTCATGGTCTTCATTTTTTTCCCAGTCGGTCCCTTATGCCTGAGCAAGCATGACGCACGAGACAGGAGATTGGACGATAATTTCCAGACTTTCAAAAAATTCAACAGAACTTTAATAAACGTGTGTGAACCAGGCGAGCCAGGAATTCTCGAAGTAACGCCAAATTCCAGTTGGCCCGACACTGTTTATTACAATTCCTTTACGCACTCAAATATGGGCTGGAAAATCCACGTTGTCGATTCTTACATGAGGGTAGCAACCAGCGAAGCGATCGCGATCACGACAGGTTCTCTGATTCTCCTTACGACTGTGTCCTTTTGGTTTTTCCTGTAAACAATCGAAACATAGTATTAAAAAATTGCTCAATATTTTTGAGTTGCTTGAAACTCGAAATAAATTATTGAGCTTCTCGAATGACTTACCAAATTCTCGCTACAAATCGTGAGAATGTGTGATTTCCTTTTTTTACGTTCATCGTTATTTTACGTACAGTCAACTCGATTCATTAATTCGCTAAGTATTTATTCACTAAGTGCGGCAGGAGGAACCATTCCATGACGGATTACTACGTTACCACACTTTCGCACGACTTCGACGAACAGCAGGAAACAAATTCGAGTGTTGGGTATTTTTTTAAGTAGTCCACAGCCATTTTTCATCATGAAAACACGAAATTATACGAGCCCAAAACAATTCACCTGTAAACTGTCATCCGATAACACGCTTATGAAACGTTAAGACTTGATTAAATTTTTACAGTTTCAAATTTGGACGATGTGAGTCCGAAAACTGAAATGAAACTTCGAACATAATTCAACGAAGATGAGTAACACGTAGTAATTTTTATAGATATTCTAAGTAAATAAATATAAAATTTTCTTAGCGTAGAATTCGTCCAATATTTGATCATTAGAAAATTATTACAAAAATGGAGTGTATTCTCGAGAGTTTCGAAAGGATCCGAAAATAAAAAACTTGTTACCCTAAAGGAGCGAGGAATTGAATATAAAATTTAATTAATCATCGCCCACCATGGATTTTTGATCTATCGTCATTATTGAATACACAAAAACGTTTCGATCACAAATTCAACAAAACTTACGATTATATCATTTATATTTATATATAATATTACGTAGCAGTACACATAGTATCACAACTGAGCTGCTCGCAGATTTTCGTGCATTAAAATAAGAAATGAAATATCTTACGGACGGTTTGCGACGATAAAACTTGGTCTTAATTGTCCGAGAGAATTAAATTTAATATTCTTGCATTGCTTGATTGAAAGTGACGCCGAAAATCGTCAACCAAAAGAAAATCGACGAATTTGTTTTTATTCCTCGCCAGTGTTTTTGCTTGGAATTTTTTAAAAATTAGTGAAATTCGGCAAGAATTTTGTTTTGCCGTAGACAGTCTCGAATTTACTAATATTTACATTTTAACTATATTACAACGATTTATTAATAAAGTATTTTTTCGCGCATTCCCGTACGATGATTATGCTCGTTTAGCCGTAAAATATTTTTGTTTTTAGACTCAATTGTCTACTCGAACCGCGATATTTGTTGGATATCCGTAGCACTACGAAGGATAATGCGTGATAAATTGTTTTTTTGTTTTCAATGGTTTTCAAAAAGTCTAATAGAAAAATCGACGGTAATCGAATTATTAAACGACATTTTTAAACTATTATCCAATGTTTCTTTTTTTTCTTGATCACTGGTCGTATTCGCTCGAACAAAAACTTTCGGATTTGATGTGATTGACAATTTACTTAAAGTTACAGATCTTTTGCCATGAAATTCTTCATTATCCTAATAACACGAATGGTTTAACAAAATGAAATTTTGATACTTTTATCAATCATTACAATCGTTTATCAATTACAATTTTGAACGTGGGAACAAAAAAATGGTGAGTTACTGTCGAACGAACAATAACAATTGTATAAATTCCCTGTTCATCGGAACGTTCTTCATACGCAGTGCTCGCATAAATTGCGCTTAATTTAAACTCGAGAATTTATATCGTTCTTTAAGTTTGACTGTAGAAAAAGTTTTTATTTTTCTATTTTCATTATTCTCGATGAAATTCTAAAAAGTGATGAAGCGCGACTGGCAACTGTTCGCACGGAATTCCATACTTGAATATTGCTTGGGCGGCGTGGCATTGTAAAGTCATGTAGTTCAAAAGATTAACGGTGTTGTGAGGATTTTGAGAAATTAGAGTCGCCGGGCTGTCACCCGCTTTGTTCGGCGTATCTAGATGAGCACCATGATCCAATAGTAATTTTATGAGCTAAAGAAAGAAAAAACAAAATTCACCGATTAATCGAATTTATTTGAAGAATTTAGATCAAAATTTCGAGCATTTGACATTTTAACAATATTCTTTATTAAGAATGACATTCGCGAAAATTCAGCAACATTTTTTCTTCACCTCAAACGATTTTCTTGAACGAAAATGTGTTATTTTTTCCTCTCCATTGATTAGAAAAAGAAACAAAAGCTATTTATTAATTCATTGAATTTATAAAAGTTTGCAACACATAAGAATTTCTTTAGGATTTTATTTTTAATAATAAAGCAGTGAAATTCTTACTGGATTGATAAAATTGTAAGCGTTGCTAGCGACGTGAAGGGGCGTAGATCGGGATTCATTCCTGGCATTGACGAAAGCTCCGCACTCAAGAAGCATTTTCACGACGTCAAGATCCGGAAAAATAGTCTGAAGTAGGCCAAATCGTTACGAGTAATTAATTAATTATTCATCGATCTATTCTCGTGTGACAAAGTTTTAACACTAACACATTGTACCTGTACATCGTCGGCAGTAAAATAGCTCGAATTAATCGTGTTCAAGCTCGATACGCAAAGATGCAAAAGGGTGTCCTCCGTTGAAGCCGATCTTGGATTTTGCTTCACCAAATCGTGTACTAACTGACGTGCTTCCGCCTGTGTTTCACTCGTTCTTGCCGTTTTTATTAATAGGTAAATAAGGTGAGTTACACATTTCAATATTTTGTCGTAACTGTCACGTTGTCGTTTGTGTACTGGGCGCATCTGAAAAGGATTTATGTTCTTCCGTTATTTTCTCGAAACTTCATAATTTTGAATCTATTTATAATTATTTATTCAAAATGTGGATGTTTTCGATTGATGATTTTTTAATATAAAATTTGCTAATTTTTTATGTATCCATCTTTTTTTTAAGTAATTATTGAGTGATTTTGGATTTATTTATCAATTCGTAGACAGAATTTCATGATTTTTTAATTGAATTATCATTTTTCATTGACCATTTAGTATTTTGGGCCTAATTTGATATTTTTATGATTATTATGTCTTTTGATTTAATATTCAAGAGATTGTGAAGTGTTTTTACTTCAAGTAATTCTCGCGCCGCACCCAATTGACTCGTGAGCAGTTTAAATACTGCGACAACATCCGAAAATCGGGGCTCCTCTTTATCACGATTGCGATCGGCTACTTGAAGCATTTGCTCATTCAAATCAACCATTATTCGCACCAGTGCTTGAGCGGTGAAACAAGTGTCGGTGTAAAGAATCTGTTGTCAATCAGAAAAATAGAAAATATTTATTAAAAGCTTTATCATAAATTGTTTTGAAATTTATTCGAACAACAATATGTTGAGTTTTCTAAATTTTGTCGTGCGTATTTTGATGAAGAATGAAGACTGTGCATTTTGAAATTGTGAAAAAATTCGTTTTTTACTCAAAACTAAATTATCATGTACTAAATCCTGTGATTATTTGAAACAAAACAATCGTACCGAATGTTTAACGACGCGAGTTTCCAGGGCCCGTCGCCAAAGATCAATGCAATATTGATACCTGAAAAATAATGACGGGCATTATTTTTTTTTTTCACCAAAATTATTGACCGAAACAGATATTTTATTTCAATGGATTTCATTTGAATTTGAATTTTGAACTTTTACCTCAAAGCGTCAGCATAAGAGGCTCCACGATACATGAGTCTGAAAACCGTGTCTTTGTGATGTTCGCCTAATATTCTCTCGCATATAAGAAGACTCTGTATACGAATGGCATCCATATCCAGAGCTATCGCGTTCAACTCCGCGAGGGTAGAGAATTCTGTGGCGTAACGAAAAGTGTCACGTTTCGGCATTATCGGCCTTTTCGGTATGGGATTACCGTCAACCGTGTTTGCGTATCGAATCGCCATTCCTTTTCGCCAATATTCCAAAGCCTTTTGCGTGTCATTGTGCTCGTCGAAAAACGTTGAGCCCATCAGTTCGTTCGCGTCGGCTAATCTCTCTTGAGAATACGATATGTTTTCCACTGGAATAAAAACAAATTCAGAATTATTTTGCATTGAAGAAAAAAAAACAGTTTCACAAAAAAATGAACGTAATGCAGGAAAAAGCATTCCGCAACAAACAAAAAAAAAAGAATTAGCATTATTTCTGAGTAAAAATTCACCCAAATAATCGAAAATTTGTGTTGCTCCTTTGAGACAAGCTGTTTGCAAGGCATCTTCTCCATGCCACGATTTTGCATGAGGATCAGCATTGTGATCGAGTAAAAGTTTCATGGTTTCAAATCTATGTTCCTGAATGGCGTAATACAGGGGAGTCTTATTTTGTGCATCACCAGCGTTAACGTCAGCTCCATGTTTTAAAAGAAAAGTACAAAGTTCTACGCTTTGAACAGAATTTATTAAACATGATCCGCCGTTGTAATTCGGTTTGAAAATGTCTGCTCCGTGTTCTACAAGATACTCCACGATTTCTGCAATAAAAAAAGTAATTTTTGTTTCGTTTTATACAGGTTTCATTATCGAATATTCACAAAATACGACTTTGTAATATACTATTGTCTGCATCATAAAAAACGAAAAGAATAGTGATGAAGAATTGAACCATTATATATTATACGACAAACATTTCATGCTAAAGTCAAGTTTGGGTTCGTTTTTGACCCCATCGTAGGTTTTTCGTTCAGAAAATTGGATTGTAATGATTTTGATAAATAAATTTGAACTCTAAAGAACAAATCATAAATTGGTGAAATTGGAGTCAACTTTAGAGTCTTCATTTTCCATTCCATTCATCTCTACTATCAATCAATGAATGAATTTCAACAGAGAACAATAATAAATCAATTGCGAAACATGATTCGGACATTGAAATCCTTGCAACTTAACCCAAATTCCTGACCTGGTAATGTGACTTTATTAGCGAGGATGAAACGAAAATAGATTTTTACCGAGGTGGGTCATGTAGCAGACGGATCTGACAGGCGTGGATCCTGAATCTGACACGGCATTGACATCAGCGCCATGACGAATGAGACATTTGACGACACGTAGTTTACCAGAAACTGCCGCGCACCACAAAGGTGTAACATAATGAATGGATCTGTCCTCAGGAATTTCGTAAATTCCTCTCTGTTCCACATCGGCGTCACAAGTTGTTATTAAATATTCAACTATTTCAACGTTTCCTCTTTTGGCTGCCAAAAAAAGTGGCGCACAGTCATCCTTCAAACGACTGACTATATCTTTGCGAACGGCTTTTTTGTACTTTTCCAAACGATTGCGTATGGAGAATGACAATCGCGCTCCTGGCGCTATGAACTTGCATTCTTTAACCAGATCCTTGTAAAGTTGATCCATTTCGTTAGCTGTGCTTATTTGTATTCCAGACTTTCATCGATAAGCTACTATCCAGCCCCACTGCAAAATCGTTTTTGTAAAAAAATCTTGTTCAATATTTATTGGTAAATAAATAAATCAATAGTAGCTTGTAAATCAATGAAAAATCATTCAATTCCAAAGTTTCCAAAAAATAGACAATTAAAATATTTGAATTTGCTTATTTCTTTACAATAGCATCATTTATAAATAAATCAGTTGATATTGGATTGTAAATTAATGGAAAAATGATTATTTACGAATATCTTGACATTACTTGGTAATGAGTAAATCGATCTATATTGGGTAACAAATTAAACCATTACAATAGAAAAATTTTCCCATTTTATGGACAGATCTATTAATAAATCAATCAATCGATATATTAGCTTGCGAATTATTATTCAATCAATTATGATTTATTGACAGATCAACAAAGCAGCAGCAATCGTTTGATGTGAGCTTGTAAATAAATGTACAATTAATTAGTTACAAATAATTTAAATTTAGTTCAATCGATATAAAATCATTAAATTTTACGTGTTTATAAAGGAATATCAATAACAATGAAATCCCGCAATATCACGATCAAAACGACATTGTAATTTTTTTTATCAAAACACAGGAATACCTTTCAACAAATACACTAGAAACTGTCAGACAAATCGTAAAACGTCTGTACTGTCACAACTCGAAGCACAAACTGCTCGAAATAATCCAAGATTTCGCTGAAAAGCGACGCAAAACGAATGACTGACGTTATTCAGCCATATGTGGAAAATGTAACAAAGAGTATTCGTATCAACGGTACCGCGAGTACAAAGGAAAATGCGTGCACGACTGTCAAGCCCATGATTTCTTGATACAAATGAATCACAGGAGAACTTGCCATAACCGGCTAATTTTCCGTGTAAATTATCAACACGGTAATGAATGAAACCTTTTTGTAGCGAGAACAATAAAAATGTCAAACAAGCACATAAGACGTCAAAATTCGGTCGCGTACATATTGTTGTGAAAATCCACCACACACATTCACACGAGGTTATTATTAGCAATTTTCGTACGACATTTATAACCTTCGCGGACAACTGTCCTTGTCCGGACGATAAAACGAAATTTTTTAAATTCCCGAATACTCCACAGTAACGTCATGCAGTTTGTACGAACGACTTTGTCGAAAATAATTTATAAAGAAAACTTGAATTACCCGAACGAAGTTACAAATGACACTTTTTTTTCTCTTTGAACTGTCAGATTGTCACCGACCGATGCACACACTATTCTGTGATCGTTTCATTGTAGAGCACGTATGTATACTAATAAAATGACAGCAGCATCTGCACGGTCAAACGGCTTTGCGAATAATTGATACCATACTCAGATGATCTCAGCAGGAATACGAAATGAAATTATTCGACGCTTTCTCATTTCGCAATTTGAATCAACAATGATGTTTGGCGCGAAAATGTTTGTGTTCTCAAATGATTTTGCGTATTTTTATTTTTGAATATCTTGTTTTCTTTTGGAACGTCCATATTCCTGTGTCAATAAAACCGCATAAAATTGCCTTTGGAATATATATGCGCAGCATGCGCAAATACATTTCTCGAGCTTTCCAATATTTCTCAGTTCCCATTTTCATCGTCCTCATCACTCTCGTCAGTAGCGCTCGTATCGGTCGCGCGCACGTGTTGTAATCGTTGTAATTTATAATTTATAACCTCGAAAATAGTACCAAAAATCCCACAGTGTGCAATTGGGAGCAGTGATTAATAAGTTAGAAAAATAGCATTTTGAAAAATCCTCTTTAGGATTTAGATTTCATCATGGTTCGCAAAAAGATCGACAATCGTATACGCGTTTTAATTGAAAATGGCGTTATTAGTGGACACAGAACAATGTTCGTTGTTATTGGAGAAAAAGCGAGGGATCAGGTAATTTCTTTTTCGAAAGTTCTACAATTAATTGGTCATATTTTTATATTTTAATAAAGTTGTAAATCAAAAAATTCAACGAACGATTCTACACATGAAAGAAACATCGTGAATGAAAGTGTGATAGTGGTAGAGAAAAGGCTATTAATTTCGTTGTCCGCAGGTTGTTCTTCTCCATCACATGTTGTCAAAATCTGTCGTTAAAGCAAGACCCTCCGTTCTATGGTGTTACAAAAAAGAATTGGGTTTCAGCAGTCATCGCAAAAAACGCATGAAGTCAATTCAGAAAAAGGTCAAAGCTGGCAAACTTGACGTCAACGAGGATGACCCCTTTGAACTGTTTGTTGTTTCGACAAATATTCGATACTGTTATTATAACGAAACCCACAAAATTTTGGGAAACACGTATGGAATGTGCGTCCTCCAGGTATGAAAAAATTACGAAATCCCATTTTGTTGTTTTAGGCAAAGAGACTGATTTTGTGTTTTATAAACCAAACACCTGAATCAATTAAAATAAATTCAACATGTGCTTGAAAAATGTTTTGAAAGTCGAAAAAATCATCGATTGTTAGTTAAATGTTACGAAAGTTTCAAATTCAATTTAAATTCAAGTTAATAAAAAATTTATTCGTCATTTTATAGGACTTTGAAGCTCTTACACCAAATCTCCTGGCACGTACTATAGAAACTGTTGAAGGCGGAGGAGTAATAATATTGCTTTTACAATCAGTTACTTCTTTAAAACAATTGTACACAATGAGCATGGATGTTCATCAACGTTTCCGAACAGAAGCACATCAGGTATAGAAAATTTTTACAAATTCCAATTAAGATTTTTCATCAGTTGCATGAGTTTGAGAGAAAAGACTAAAAAGCCAATACACGTTTCATACCAAAATAATTATTCCAACTTTCAGGATGTAGTCTGCAGATTCAATGAGAGATTTCTGTTGTCTCTCGCCTCCTGCGACCGATGTCTTGTCGTGGACGATCAATTGCGAGTATTGCCAATATCATCGCAAAATTTGAAAATTGATTCCCTGCCGAAAAATGTAACATCGAGCGAAGAACAAGCTGAGCTAGAAACGTTGAAAGAAAGTTTCAAGGACACTCAGCCTGTTTCATGTCTCATAAATTGTTGCAAAACGGTTGATCAAGCGAAGGCTCTTCTCAAGTTTATCGAAACTATATCAGAAAAAACGTTGAGATCAACCGTTTCTTTGACCGCGGCAAGAGGTCGCGGAAAATCCGCGACTCTTGGTCTCGCCATTGCTGGGGCTGTGGCTTTCGGTTATTCAAACATTTATATCTCAAGTCCGAGTCCGGAAAATTTGAATACATTATTCGAGTTCGTTTTCAAAGGTGAGTTATACAAAACTAGAAATTCTGTAATCATACCAACTCCTTAACTCGTTTTAATCGATTCAATTCTGATTCATCTTTTTAATTCTTCACAGAAACATTCTTCGTTTTCCAAACGATCAATTTTTTCATGATATTTTTGGAAATCAGCAAAAATTTTCAATAAGATAGTAGGATGCCTCCTTAATCTATTTTGTTTTCCATCAATTCCAGGTTTCGATGCTCTCGCTTACCAGGAACATCTCGATTACGGTCTCGTCCAATCAACGAATCCTGAATTCAATAAGGCGACTGTTCGAGTTAACGTCTTTCGGGATCACAGGCAAACGATCCAATACATTCATCCAACGGACGTGCACAAACTGAGTCAAGCAGAATTGCTCGTGATTGACGAAGCAGCTGCGATTCCGTTGCCCTACGTTAAAGCGATGCTCGGCCCTTACCTCGTTTTCCTTTCCTCGACGATCAACGGTTACGAAGGCACAGGGCGTTCTCTTTCTCTCAAATTGTTACAACAATTAAGAGCACAAACTACGACGCCAAATAATCACGAGAAATCCGACAAAGCGAAATCAGAAAAATCTCTTCTGGGTCGACAACTTTACGAACTCACACTCGACGAATCTATTCGTTACAAACCTGGCGATGCCGTTGAGGAATGGCTCACAAATCTACTTTGTCTTGATGCCATGACACATGCACCCATCCTTTCCGGTTGTCCACCTCCTGACACCTGTCAATTGTATTATATCAACAGAGACACGCTGTTTTCTTATCACAAAGCCTCCGAACTCTTTCTTCAAAGACTCGTCGCACTTTACGTCGCTTCTCACTACAAGGTAAACTAATCTTTTGAACTATACGTTTCTTACGTGCAATGAACCGGAAACTTACTACTATTCGAGGTTTTTTGCGTTTACAAATCTGAACTTGAATTTTGAAAACTCAAAATACAAAGTAGTTAATAGATATTCATATGGCGTTTAATTGAACAAATAATGACTGTTCATATTTTCAATTTAAAACAATTGATATTTGTTTTTGAATAGTCGTTCGATAATTGAAAAACTGTAAAAAAAAATTAAATAGGGAAACGTAAGTCTCTTTGTGACTCAAAGAATTAAGAGCAAAATTGAGTAATACGATAAAATCTCTCTACGTATTTCAACCATTAATCTTATTTATTTTCTATTCTCTTTATTTGTAAAAATTTTCTTTTCTCATTTTAGAACAGTCCAAACGATCTCCAAATGATGTCGGACGCTCCTGCCCATCATCTGTTCTGTCTCCTCGGCCCGGTCGATCCGAACAGAAAATCTCTTCCCGAAATTTTGGTGGTCATACAAATATGCTTGGAAGGAGAAGTAAGCAAAGAAACGATAGCTGACGGATTGGGAAGAGGACGACGAGCAGCTGGCGATCTTATACCCTGGACAATTGCCCAACAATATCAAGACAACGATTTTCCGAGATTAGCTGGCGCTAGAATCGTTCGCATAGCTACACATCCCGATTACCAAGGCGTAAGATTTATTTTTACTCATTTTTCTATGATAAATTTTAAAAAAATGAATTGATGTTAATTTCATGATAAAAAAAATTGTAGATGGGATACGGAAGTCGAGCTGTGGAATTACTCAGACAATATTACGAGATGAAAAACCCGAATCTCGATGAGAAAGCCGACGAAGCAATGAGTACCGAAATTTCGAAGATCGCGGACGAACGGCTCGATCTTCTCGAAGAAACAATCGGTAAAAATTTTAAATATCCTTTGATTTCATTTACCGAATAAAAAAAATCGAATTAATAATGAAAATGAAAAAACACATATTTACTTGCAATTTCTAATGAGAATAAAATAATTACGTTTCCTTTTTTTAGAACCCAGAGCTTCGCTTCCACCACTGTTACTCAAATTAAACGAACGGCGTCCCGAGAATTTAGACTACGTTGGTGTATCGTTTGGACTGACAGAATCTTTGCTCAAATTCTGGAAACGATCTAATTTTGTACCAGTTTATCTGAGGTTTGTCCTATTTTTTATTTGTTGTTTTCTGGACTTAAATCGTCGATTCCAACAATCTTAATGATGAACTTTTTTTGTTTACTGACTTCAGGCAAACGGCAAATGACATTACTGCTGAACATTCATGCATAATGTTGTGTAAAGTCGAATCTGACGAGGATAAAGACTTTGGGTGGCTCGAAGCTTACTGGAGGGATTTCCGACGAAGATTCACTACGCTTTTGTCGTATTCCTTCAATTCCTATTCACCATCGTTGGCTCTTGGGGTACTCACGAATAAAGCCGTCAAATCAACAAACACAGGTCAGTCTCAAAATCCAGGAGAGTTGAATAATAAAAACTACATTTTTTTTAAATAAATCAATTCATAATTTTAGTTCAGAGTCGAAAAAAGCTCTTTTGTTCAATAATAATTGAAAATTCATTTTCTTTCAGTTATCAAGAAAGAAATGCTGGACGCATATTTCACGCCGTACGATCTCAAACGTTTGGGGATGTACAGCAACAATATGGCTGATTATCATTTAATAATGGACCTGTTGCCACCTTTGGCACGATTGTATTTCCTTAACTTAATGGGAGAAACGCATTTCTCTCCAGTTCAAGCGGTTAGTATTCCAACACGCGTTCAAAAAATTAGAGAATTAAAATTTTTTTTATCTGTTAGACCTTATTTAACACGCCTTCAGAGAATTGGAAAATTTTCAATTTTTTCTTTTCTTTTTCTTTTTCTATTTTCTCAATTATAAAAACGTATGACAAAAATAAACCGGAGAATTAACTTTTGAACGTGACTGTATCGAGACTACTGCCTTGATGGACAAATCGATTTTATTATCACGAGTTTCCGACAAATCTCTAATAAGTTTTTTGTTCATTAAATAAATGTTTGCAGGCAATACTCCTCGGGCTTGGTCTTCAACACAAAACGGTGGACAAGCTTGCGGAAGAATTGGGTTTGCCATCGTCACAGTTGCTCGGGTTGTTCAACCGCGTTGTACGAAAATCGATGCAATTGCTTACCAGTGTAGCCGAGGATTTTGTAGAGAGTACTATGATGATAACCGAAAGACCGAACGACGAGATTCGGGTCGATGCGGAAAAGGGAAAGAGCATGAACGCCGAGTTAGAAGCTGCGGCTAAGGTAGACTTTTCTCCAAAAACTTATCATTCGACTATTCAACCTTTTTTATTGCAAATAAATTGAAAACACTCTTATTTCTCTCGCAGGAACTCCAAGCCAAACAACGTGCAGAGTTGGCTAAATTAAAACAGGAAAACTTGAAGCAATACGCGATAAAAGGCACCGACGAAGATTGGGACAACGTTCTCAAAAGCAATTCCAGCAAATCTCTGATTTCAATCAAGAGCGGTGAGAAACGTGCCAATTTATCAATGGACGATGCGCTCAATGAAATTTCCGGGGGCGATCGAAAGAAGAATTTTAAAAAGAAAAAACGATTCTCCAAAGGATGACAGTGTGATTGTTCAATTTTAATGAAAAACTGTACGATATAAACAATTTGATAACAAAAAAAAACATGAGCTATGTTTTTTCAATAAATATTTACAGAATCCAATTTTTTTGTACTTTTCATCGGAACTGTCATTCCTCAAAAAAATTGTTATCCGCTATGAATTTAATACATTGACAAATAAGATTTCGTTCATGCTGAATAGAACGTGACAAAAGTCGTTGCAGCAACATCAATCGCTTCTGACTGTAATGTCTATTATTGTTAATATTGTTATTCGAATTACTAGATTGTTCCTTTTTTGGTAGTTTTTCTGAGTTTCTCGTGGATTTACAATTTTTTCGATCATCGTCCTTAACTTCAGAAATTTTTTCAATCACTTTTGGCTCAATTATTGTTTCAATTTCCAAAGATTCTCGGCTTTCCGGAGTTTCAGTCGGTGATGGAATCTCCATTTTTATCCTCTTTATCGGAATTTCTTCAGGTGCCTCGTCTACAATCGAAAAAACATATATAAATTATGAATACTTTACGAAGTTTTACATTTTGAAAAAAGATACATAAACATTTTTCACAATTTTACTTCGGTTTTAGAGCAAGTGACGTTTTTTTGTAAAATAATTTTACAAATCTTACCTTCTTCAGAATCGCTGCCATAATTCGCCATCAAACTTGCAAGGCCAGATTTGCTCTCAACCGACGGAGAAGCTGTCGGCTGTTCTGGAAGTGTTTGTGGTGGTGGAGGCAGCTCTTGACTGCACGATCCTGGATTATTGTCTTCCTCGTCATCAGAAATTTGGCACGTGACATTCAGGAATTCGTGGTCATTCGTTGTTTCACTTTCGGGCTCTTTTTTTTCATTAACGTCAACGATTTCACGCAACTTGGCTGTGGAAAATTCAATTTTTTAAATGTATAAAAAAGACATATTCAATTATTATTTTCTGTTATTCCAATCTGATAAATAAATGTGCAATAATGAAGTTTTGATTTTTTTTTGGTTTGAATAACCACTCACCGGTTCCAGAAAAAGGAAGTAAGCCCCTGTACAATTCAATTTCCGGTTCTCGTTCTGTGACAAATTCTCTGGTTTTACGTTTACGAGCTCTTCGTTTCTTTTCACGTACAGGTTTTTTCGATTCACGAGGTGTTTTTTGTTTCTCGATAATTTCACCTCTCTCGATTTTTTCCAAACGCTCAGCATTTTTCGATTCCACGATAGTCTTGGTCGGATATTTTCTAAAATACGACATTAATGAAAATTTCAGTTTTTTTTTATTTATAATAACAAACGAAGGCTCTTACTTTTTTCTTTCGATAATCCATTTTTCGATATCTTCGGGTGTTGAGAGATTCTTCAGTCGGTGATAAAGTCCGGTGCGATGTTGCATCTGAATGTGTTTTTCTACGAGCTTGGGATGCGCTGAAAACGTGCATCCATCGATGTCACAAGTTTTATGGGTATCGATATGTCTCCGCAGTAAATCAAACGTCTCGAATTCGCGGTCGCAAACTTCGCAATATCGGCTCGAGGGATCATCTTCGTCGATGTTGTCTTCCGAGCTCGAATATGTCTCATCCCTCTGGTCATAAGGCTCTTCATCGTCGTCTTCGTATATATGCGCCTAAAAATGTTTGCTTGAAATTCTTTCGTTACTCGGGAAGATTGGCACAAGGATGGATTAGCGTCGTTTTATTTCATCCTCAAGTTGCCTTTCTTAATTATCGAGATTTTTTTCAAATTAACAATGACCTTAAAGATATATATATATATATTTTTTCAAATAAAAATGATGAAATAATTAGCAATTATTCAAAATTTTCGTGTTAGCGTCAAGTTCGCAAAAAATGATTTTTACGATACAATGTAATGCTGTTTCTTTTTTTTCACGGACACGAACATCCCTTGATTAAATTTATTCTCTTATGGGCAAATTTTCTGAGTTTTTAAGAGGTGCGATTAGGAAAAAAAACAATAACAGTGATTACTGACTGTTCTCAAACTTTTGGATGTTTTTGGTTATCGATTGAACTTTTTCTTCCGTTCAGTAAAAAAGAAATAATTATACTCCATCGGCATAACTCCTTAACTCATTGGCTTTAAAAACAGAAGCAACACCTGCATTAGAACTTGTAGAAATATCATTTATTTTTACAATATGAATCTTAGTTACAAATTTATGATTTTTTAATTTCATTTTGTGTTCTTTTTTGTCACGATTTTTCGGTTTCCGATGATGCAATGGGTACGCGATGAGTATAAGATCGATATGATCGTTGATTAAATGAAAAAGGGGGAGGAAAAAACGTACGGGATATGAAATTGCATTTAAAATTAAAACTACATTGGGCTCAAGCATGAGATAGAGAGAAAAAGAGAGAGAACTGAGTTTCAATCAATTAGGATCGTATTTAAAGCTACGTGTGTTTTTTCTCTAAATTCGTCCAATAAATCTAGTTTAATCATTATTCTGAAACTTTGAATTCGTTATACAATGCAATAGAGCTATGAGTACCGATGAAGGAATGTTACGGTACGATAAACACTGTATAATCTATTTGAAAAAAAAGCAATTAGTTAAAAGACACTTGAAGAGAGTCTCAACAATAAATTCCAATCTTGGAATAATCTCTTAACTTTTTTTTAATGTGTGACTCCGTGGAGTCGACGTACAATAAATGTTTTATTACTACGATCTACGTTGAAAATATTGATTAATAAAAACTTGAAAAAGAAAAGTGAAACAACCGAGAAATAAATCGATTGCATAATTTTCCCATGATTACAGGATTCCTATGTGGCAGACATTGTGACAATTATGTCGGTGATGCAATAATAACTCGACGTTCGATAACGCACAATTTTTGATAATCTTATATCCAAGGGTCACATAAAGAAAGTCTTATGTTTTTTCTCATTATTTCAATAATTAATAATGCATGTACAAATGGAAATAATTAATTGAGACTCTGCAATGTTTCTTGCTCGCAAAAACTAAAAAAATATACATGATTTACGAACAGTGTAAAAAAAAGAAACGAAAAATACAGAAATACTTTTTGTGGAATATACAGAAAATTATATAAGGGAAACGCAATGTCGTTGGTTTTGATTTGTTTGTTTGTTTTTCTAGAATATATATGCAATTTTATTTTACTTCGAAGAGGAGGGAGTTAGCCTGAAGCTTTAAGACTGAGCCTGTATGCTGGAAGGCTGAGTCTCCTCCTTAAGCCCATTATTGTCAGTTTTTTCGGGCGTATTGCCGCAACCGTTGCTTTCGATTTTCTCAGTGTTTTCGGTATTCTCAGTATTTTCGGTATTCTCAGTATTTTCGGTATTCTCAGTGTTTTCGGTATTCTCAGTATTATCGGTATTTTCCTTAATATCACTTTTCTCAGGACTCTCACTTTCCTGAACACACGTGGGATCAATTGTATTATCTTTGTTTTCTGATTTTTGACCACCCTGTAACCAAAGCAACCCATCAACCAACATTTTTATCACAACGAACAATCAAACTAAAGGAATTTACATATTTTTACACTTTTTTTCAACAATCAAGCTAATGAGTACTCGGTAAACTTATTTCTCATTCTGTTTTTTTTTTTCGTTATTTCAATTGTTTTTACAATTCAACCCGTTATTTATTTTCATCTTTTTGTCCAAGACCTTTTTTTCGGACGTTTTTGAAAATGCAAACTTGGGGACTGTTTTAAGGAGGATTATTTAGGATCCATAGGGTTAAAAGTTTAACATTTTAATGCCGGTTTTGTTAGCACACACAAAAACATATTTATACTTACCTATTATTTATGTAATGCAAAGATAATTAATTATATTTATAACAATATAATTAATGATGTTGCATTTCATGAATAATTGTTGAAAATCTCCAATAAATTTTTGTTGAAATTGCCAATATACTTAGACATCCTCAATAAATGTAATTTTCTAACTAAGCACAAACCTGTTCAGGATTTTTAGCCAAATATTCGTTCTTCGCATCTCGGATCATTCGTGTCACTTTGTTTCTCAAATCCTTGAACTCCTCCCACTCTTTGGCATCTTTATTCTTCTTTGCTTTGGCATAGAGTTTATTCTTTTTTTGTATTTCGTTTCTGATCTCGTCGGTCATCCAAGGTTTTTTCATTTCCAGCTCCTAAATAGCAAAAATCATTTAGTATCCGATGCATAAAATGAAAATTCATTCGAATTGTTGATAATATCATTGGTGCATCATTACAGATCTCGAAACATAAAATTACTCTCTACTTATTACAAAACCTAAAAAAAACAGCAATTTGAAAAAATAAAGGAAGTTCTCTTATTTTAAGAAACTGTTTGTTTCCATTGTTCCTATGAGCAAAAAGAACTTTAGATACAGAAAAATATTTCAAAAATTATCTTTGCTGCATGGAAACAATGAAAATTTGAAAATCACACAATTTAAATTTCCATTGGCTTCCTTATTTCCATTATTTTACAGCATTTTAGACTTGTACATTTTCTTGTCAAAAATAATAATAACGGAAGAAATCTAAAATCCCCAGTGTGTCGATGGAGCGTTTGAAAAAAAAAAAGTGGTGCTGGAATATTGAGAAGTACTAGAAATTTACCTCGAGTTTGATGACTTTTTTGGCAATGTTGATGGCCCTCATTTTGATATTTCCATTGCCCATAGGAAATCTGGGTCTCATATGCGGTATGCCTTGCGGCGGCAGAATGCCTCTAGGTCCGGGTCGAATAATGGGTCCCCGAGGACCCATAACTCTGGGACCCATGATGGGAGGCATGAGAGGCGGAACTCCTCGGCCCCGGGGACCAAAAAGTGGCGGTGGGCCATTGGGCCCCATCATCGGAGGTCGAGGCCTTGGTGGCATCATTCTTTGAAGCCTGGGTGGGAAGAGCAGAGGACGGCCCATCGGGGGTGCCATTCGCAGGGGAGCCGCTGGCCTCCCGCCAAAACGCGGCAGTGGTGGTCGCATCCCGACCGGTGGCATTCGCGGACCGAGCGGCGGGCCCCGGTTTAAAGGACTCATTTTCTTTTCTTTTATTAACTAGTCGGACCGAAAACCTCCCGGAGAATTACGATGTTTTTTTTTTTCGATGTAATTCACCTATGCGTCAAATTTAATCGCATTAAAAACGTGACTTCAATACGAAACCGGCGGGACTAAGCCGAAAAAACACAGCATTTTCAAGCATGCTTTTTAATACGCACGTACACACTTAATATCAATTCTTTATTTACCTCCTATTTTCTGCTATCCTTCAATTTTTGACCTTCTGATGTCACCAATTTTCTGTCACGTTCTTCCTTAAACACTTCTTTACCAATATTTATTTATATTTATTTTCACTCAAATATCCGCTGATTAATATAATAATAATACATTGAATAACGCGTCACACCACGATGCTCAACAACGCGAGGTACGCGAAAATATAGATTTCAGAGCTTTTGCACCAACTGTTTGTCCATCGAATTTATTGTTAGGGAAGATGGCCGACCGCGTTGAATCTGAATTCTTCAGCAAACTTACCGACGTAAGTTACTGACTAACGATAACAAAACCGAGTCGAACGGTTTTCTATAATACACGTGAATTCGAAGAGTGACTATTTTTTTTAACTCTTAAAAGAGTATTGCAATTGGTGCAATTGTAGAAATAGAGGGAAGAGGCTTTTGGATTTTTTGAATTGTAATCATTCTCTATGTTTAGTTCGTTATTCTTCCGCTAGGCACTTTGCTGAAGATCTCTAGGGAATAGCAATTTATCAAGGAAGAATATTACGAGCTACATGGCCGGTAATTTAATTAGAATCCCAATCACAGTGCTACCAATCGATTGAATTTACATTTAGTTAGAATTGATATTCAAAAATGTACCTCCTTTTTTGTGCTATCATTAGAATTGCACCAAAAATCAATGAAACTGTAAGGAAAAAATGTCTACGGGCAAATAGTGAAAAAGTTTCGAGGAATATGGGGTAGGAGACAATTATCGTAGCAGGGTGTATTTCATCTCCGTCAAATCGATTTCGTTCGTTCGCTAACGCATTTCTTACATATGGATTTGTGCATTACATCAATTACTAGCATTTTCCCATGCTCTGAGGCGTTGAATATACATATTTCGATTGAGTCAAAGTCACGTAGGATACTAAGTTGTTGAATGCACATATTAGGAGCCTTTCTGTTGCGACTGAATCATTTGTTAAACTGTTTTTAATTGACAATGTTTTCTGTTTATTTCTATCCCCACAATTGCCTCGAATCAATTTCTCAATTATTGATTTTTTCGTATTATTTATTTTTGTGTGTTTCATATGGAATAAAATAATATAATATTTATTATTATATTATTTATATAATAATATAATAATAATAATTCTTTCTAATACTTTGCGTCGAGCCGCTACAGCGTCGCTTGATATGACTCAGTTCATAATACGACGAACACAAGTCGAAGTGCATAATTTATAAGGAGGAAAACTATTGGTGCAAATTCGAGGGAGAAAGTTCGCATGTTTATGAGGACAGTTGCATGGCCCCTGTTAATACAAGTTAGGGCTTCAATCCGAAATCCCCACAAGACTGTAGTAAATTGATAACGTCGTAGGGTTTAATATTACGAGGGATGACTCACGTTTGCATATTTTATTGATTTTTACTGTTATGAATCTAATGAAACTTTGTATTATGAAATATATTCACGCTTCAACGTTCTTCAATCGAAAAAAGTAAATAGAAGAGGACACGTTTTAGAGCCAATAAAATTCGAAATTTTTTATTTTTTATTTCACCTGTTAATTGATATTTCATGCTGATCCTTCAACACCGTTCTTGATTAAAGGAAAAAAAATGAAAAAATTTTACTTCCTTTTCATTGTTTATTTTAGAAAAACTAGTTCGAACAATCGGTCATAAAGTGACGTGTAGAGGTTATTTTTCCATTGATTTGATTGCGCTTCAATGTTGACTAATATTTCAATCGCTCAACGCACGGCTTTGTTATCCTTATCGTTTCTATACACCGTAATCACGACGTATGACGAAGCGTGGAGGATTCACTCTTCCCATAATTGTTCGAGTGTCGATAAGACATAGAAAAAAAAAATTCATCGACAAAAATTTTCTTGGCTCGAAATTTCAATACTTATTACAAATCGTAAAATATTCACAGATGTTGATTTAATAATAATACCAAAAATTCTAACAAAATTGTTTAAAATGAAAAATGACAGAAAAACAATGATTTTTTCATTTCGTGACAAATTTTTTGACTGAATAGTCGCGTGAAATCACGTGGTACAAAAGAATAGCTGTGGCGAAAAAACTGCGTTGGAAAAACGACACGATTTTGTCGTACAACAGTTCTCGCAGCTTTCTTTCCATCACGGGAAATGGTCGTTTTATTTTCATTTCTTATTCTCACGTGACGAGCACAATAAGTAATTTTTTTAATTCGTATAAATAATAATGCGGATAAACAACTCTCTCGTTCTCGAATCGTAGGATTGTAGTCGTGAAATTGTGCATAGGACGTCGTCCCGTTTCGGCAAACACCGGAACAGCTATCGCACGTTCTCGCGCGCGTAAACATACGCGACGTGAACATATACATACGCGATAATAATAATAATAATAATAATAATAATAATAATAATAATAATAACGGTCGTTCTCATACGGAAAGACTAATTTGAATCTCAAAGCTACTAGTTTCCCGCTGTTTTTGCCACAGTTCGGAAATCTCTAGTTTTTTTTGTCTTTATTTTCATCCCAACAAAAAAGGAGTGACGCACGTTAGAGGTCGCACGAAGAAATCGACTTATAAGAAACAATATCGTTTTCACACACCTGGATGCGTTGCTCAACAACAATTAATACGAAAAACATGACATTTTTCCTTCGCGACAAGAGAAACGGTATTTATTTGAGATCGAAAAAAAATTATGTCTCAAGTATAACAATGAAACGAGGAATTTCACAACACAAAATATAGAAATAACAAAAACGTTTGCCATTCACCGTATCTACGTGAAGTAGAAATATTGTTGGAATTCCGAAATAATTCTGCAAAACAAAGTTCTCAACTGAAAAATCGAAAAATTCTTTCGTTAATAAAATACGAAGATCGTAAAAGAATTTTCATTTTTTTATTCCTCTCAGCCAATAGGGCGAATTTAGAAAATAATACTTTCAACCTCTTTTCGTCAAGACTCAGCAACTCTACATGCACCGATTACAATTCCAATCGATCGACCCGTCCAGAAAAATATTAGATTCAAAATTTTCAAGTGGAAACAAAGGGTGGAAAGTAATAATAAGGTGCGCAAGCGCGAAGTCGAACCCGGTGTGTGTACCGTGGTGTGTATACTTCGGGATCGTTTTCTAAGCGCAAGGAGGGAGCATGGCGGGGCCGAGGGAAGGGAAGTCACCCATCAAGCGCCACAGCAGCTGAGAGCTCGGACAATTCGCTTCAGTAAGCGCGTGTTCGCCGCGAGGTATAGACGTTATAAATTTCGTGAGGTCGGAAAATCTTGAACTGTCAACAAGAATACGAGATAACAACAAAAATTTACAATAAAAAAAATAATTAGTTGAAAGGACAAAAAACGAACATAAATATATCGTCAATCCACAAAAACGTCGACATTGCTGTCCTTCATTATAAATAAATAAATAAAATAGGAAGAATTGATAGACGACAGAAAATTATTGAAATACACAAAATTGGAAAATAACAAGTGTCTGGGGCTCGGCGATAAAAGGAGGAAGGGGAAAATTCCATTATATTAGAGCGCGAAAAGTTTTCGGTCGATATTTCTCTCCCGAGGTCCTGTACCACGTGGTCGAAGGTCACACAGTTTCGCTAAACGTGCTGATTATATACATATACACATATATATAGAGTTGGTTGGTGTCTCACCTCCCGACAAAGCGTCGATACCCCTTGGCCTTGAAAAGCGAGAAATCGCGAAGAGGAAGACGAAGAAAGAGAAAAGTGTGCGGACAAACCCCAGCCACAAAACGAAACGAACGATAGCAGTCGAGAAACTGCAAAATATTTTTTTCTCCTCCCCCCTTTCCCCTGTCTGCCCTTCGTCGTCATACGTATCGTATTCTGCTGATACTGACACAGAAATAATATACGAAAGAAATAAATAAACGAATTGAACAAAGAATTTTCGAGGAGGGATTCAAATCTAACACGATGCCTGCAGACGCCGAACTAAGCAATCTTCTCAACAGAAGACAGAGAATTAACGACGAACTCGAGGAAGGCAAAGACGTCAAGAAAGAGTACAAATTCGTCAACGTTTTCACCGAATTTCATGAACTCACCAGACGCGAGATCAAACAGTACGAACAAACCTTCAACAGGTGAGCATATTCGTCTCTTCGGTAGATAAGGAAATAAATTTTTTTTCAATTATCTTCTTCGCTATTCTTTATATGTGGAAAAAAAAGCATCGTCGTAGTTTTTTTTCGATTGTCGAATGGTACGAACACTATGCGATGTTTTGGGATTTTTCGTTTTCTTAAAATTGTTTTCTGAAGCAGTTTTTATCATAACATTCAACCTGCAGCCTAGAAAATTTTCATGAAAACACTAAAAAATGGAAGAAAATGACGTTTAATCAAAATTAAAGGGTAAATCTGCTTTATGCATCACCGTTTTGAAATTTAATATCATTAAACACCCTAATATCAGTGGAATAAAAATTCTGGACACTTTTGACTATGATTGTACCTCCTTATCTTCCTCAAAAGAAATTAAGAGATTCGATTACTTATACCTGTTTATATTTTCGGTGCGTTACACACAAATTTCTGTATATTAAAAAAACCCGAAAATAATATATTTCACAGTAGAAAGTGAATGTCTCGTTGATGATCGCATTAGCAACGTATTAATTAAAACTTTGTTCCAAATCGCAGCTGCACTTGAGAATACTCGATAAATTTTTATTTTTATGTTTTCATCTTTTAATTAATCGATGTGGATGATCTCCTCGAATGAGGTTCTTCTTACTTACGAGCTTTTCACGAACTTTCTCACTCTCTTTCTCCTCGATCGACAAAATCATACACTAGTAATAAATATGATGAATTATAATTTTTTTTTTAATAAGAAACTTTCGTAAATGAGAATGTCGATATTTTTTTGAAAAATTACACTTTTACTTCGGATCTCAAAATTTCTTGTTAAAAACGAAACGACGCAAATTTAAATTCGCGATGTCAACGGAAACGATGAATGGCCAAAGTTTATCTCTTTTTCACTCTCTATCTTTTTTTCACTTTTTCTCATCGCGTAAAAGCGATCGAGGTCGTGGAATAATTTATCGTTCCTCGCTGAAGAGGTGAGAGCGGACATTGGAATAAATGATGATTATTTCAAGGTGAGAAACAAATGCATACGTTTATGGAGAAAGGAAGAAGAGCAGTTCTGTCCAAGATGATAAATATACGTCACAAAATGCACTTGGAATTTTTTTTTTACTTTTGATAGCATAATAGATTCCTTTGCATCAATTCTTTACTTTTTGCTCGAACACTTCACATTTTTTTTTTGTATCATCACCACGTCTCGTTACACAAATTGAAACTTTTATTTTCCTTTCTTCAAGTTATCTTATCGCTCGTTGTCATCTTCGACCATTTGGTCGTTTGGAAAACATGTGTGCTCGAAATAATTCTCATCACGTTACCTTTACAAGTGTAAAGTTTTGATCAATAGTTTTATTTAAACTCGACGAAATCGATATTTTTTTATATTTATCGAAAAAGTTGTAGTTAAGCTTCGAATTAAAATTTTTTTTAACAAGCATTTTTTCAATAGTCTCAATTGAGAAATAAATAAAATTTCAAAAAATTCAAAGCAGCTAATATCGTTTCCTGAAATTGATCACATAATCTTTTTTTTTTTTTTTTAATAATTAGAATAATTGAAAAAAATATATTTAAAATTAAATTTCGAACTGATCGTGAGTCATTGTTGATAATACGAATTCTCGTTAGGTCATCTGATAAACTAATTAGAAAAGCGAGAAAGGAAGAGCCTAACGAACTCATGTGGATTGAAAATCAACCTGTACCGACCGTTCTCGATTTGCCTGAGGCAAACCAATGTAACTGAATGCCGGTTCCGCATCGTTTCGAATAGTGTTATACGATCCGTGAAACGAAAACGTCGCTGGCGTTCGCGCGCGTTCGAACTTAATAATCAATTGAATTTGAGCTCTCCTTCAAGGATTCTGAGATCCTTGTCTTCCACATTACAAAACGCTCGATTACGTTTCGAAAAGATTAGATATTGAGCAAAGGTTGCGGGCAAAATCACGATAAAAAATCAACGGATTCTTCATTTAATCAGAAGATTATTATCATTGAATAATAAAATGAGCCATTTTTTTCGTCCCTACGTGTGGACAGCATTGTTGGAATGGAAAGAGTTGAAAAAAACCGTAAAATGAATACAATTTTGATTTTTTTTTCTCTTTCTCTTCAATGCACCAAGATTGGTCCTCTTTGTGGCATGTAGTTGGGTGTGCGCAAGCAAAGTGTGGTGAAGCGAAAGGAGAAGAGAAAAGGAAAAGATGAAAATGGAAGTGGCAAAGGTAGGGCAAGTGGGCCTCGTACAAAGTGCACGAGACCGTTGCCTTTCTTTATTTTTTCTTCTACTTCATCCACTTCTTTTCGTACTTCGCCTCTTTTGAAATTTAGTACACCTCGTGCTCATCATTTCTTTATAACTTTTCTTACGTTTTCCGAGAACATGACCAAGTACCTGCAACCTTTTTGTCCTCATTGTCATTATTATTTTTTGCCAATTCACTAACAAAACAAAAATTGATAAAAACGGAAAAGAAAAAATATTTCAAAGGAAATAAATGTCTGCAAACATGAAAATAGTCATTATTATTTTTCGACAATTCATTCACAAAATAAAAATTGATAAAACAGGAAAACAAGAAATATTTCAAAGAAAATAAATGTCTGCAAACATAAAAATACGTAGAATATTAAACAGACACGATATTTTCGATTTTACCAAAGAAAAATAACAATACGACCCACTCAACTAGTCCGACGGGGTTAAACAGCGAATGATATTTGACCTCTGTTTAAAACGACGCTTATGGGACATGCCCGGGTCAATTGAGACCCTGGTGACCCCTGTGACCAATAACGAACGCACGGCTCTCGTGCGACGAGTGTGGCACACGGATTCATTGACTTCCGACCCCAGATCGGCCCCGGTACATGAAAACATCAACTGCGTTACGTAACTCTGATGCGAACTTTCGATCATTTATTTTAAACAATCATAAAAAATGAAAAAATTCTGTAAAATAATTTATTTATTGAAAAATTGATTTTAATTAGCCAGAAACTGATTTTCGAACATTTTCATTTTTATGACTGTTTTTTTTTTGTGTGTTTGTGTGCGATTAGACATTGACTAATCACAGAATTGTTTCCAACTGCACTTATATGTACATCGAAACTCACTCACATTCAAATATAAACATAAATTCTTCGTCGTAGCGTTCCAGATTCAAATATACACGAGGTTGACATATGGGGCATTCCGTGATAATTAAGAAAAACAAAATATAAAGAAAGATCTGCCCATGATGGAACGGGCCTCAAAAATGATTAATTTCGTCAAAGTTTTTTTAATAAATTTTTTTGACAGCCTTCAAAATGAGCTAACGTCGTGAAACATTTTTAGGCAATTTGAAAAAATAAGAAGGTCACACGTAAGTCCATTTTATGTGGAATTTCCCATACAAATGTACTGTACTAATGAATTACGAAGATATCACGTGAGTGAAATTTAATGCTCGTTGCTTTCTACAATTCTATTACACACTAGTAATTTTGCAGCGTAACCCAAAAGACTAGAAAAAAAAAAAAAAAACACGTTCAATTGTACGAATTAGAACGACCGCGAATTATTGCTCTTTTTCAAGTTCGAATTCTAAAAATGAGTCAGAATGAAGTTCCTGTCTCTTTCTTTCATTATTTCGCGTGATTCATTCGCAGGGGATTCGTGACAAAGCGCTGCAATCGAGACTATACCATTCGTTTTTTAATTCGTGATATTTGATAATGTATCACGCATGTTTTAATATACATATATCTATACATACATATTTATATGTTTACGAAAGTTAAGTATCGTCTAACTCTCGGGTCAGCGCATGTGGTTTCCCATTGTAAAACAATATAGGATGCGGTTTATCTCGACAGACACTTCCTGTGTGTGACTCTCTGTGGCAAGTACGCGGGTGTGACCGCATCTTGAACCCATCCTCACCTTATACAGGAGAGTTATAATGAAGCGAGCTATTAAATTTTCCTTATTTTACATATTTCTCAACATGTAAGATTTTCACTTTCTTTTCTACCATTAGATGCATTATTTATTCAAAAATTTTATTCATTCTTCTTTCATCATTCTGCTTCCTATTTATTTTGCAATTTATTGTGAATGTTGAAACTATTTTTTGGTTTTTTTTATTCTAAGGCCTTACTTGTACGCCTGAAGAGATAAATAAATTCGGAATTTCAAAAATATTTTGCAAAACAAAATAAAAAATTAATAAATTAATAAATGGATTAAGTATTTTTTTAAGCTATCCTTTTTGGCACTTTTCATGTACGACCTGAACACATCGAGAGGTCAAACCTTCATATAGAATTAAAAATCATTAAAATTACTGGCATCTTTTGTTTCACGCAAGCCCTTGATTATTTTTTTTTCGATTATTTTGTCCTAAATTCTTTTTTGCTTAAAAGAAAACATGAAGAAAATCCATTATTCGTTATTGAAATTTTACTTCCTCATTTTTTCAGTTTTCTGCTTCCATAATTTATTCTTAATGTAAATATTTCACCTTTCGTAGAGAGATAAGTAAAATTTGTTATCCAACGGCTTACGTACGTGTCACGATTAGTACGTATGCTAAATATCTTTGAGTTCGTATATTATACACTCATCGAGTGTATTATTATACATGTGCTACACCGTTTTTCCGTTACTCGCAACTGTGATACGTGAGTCGAAACAAAAATGTCACCCACAAAATCCCAATGACGAATTAAATGGAGGGAAGAATGAGGCAACTTAAAAATTTACGATCTGTTGTTCGCCACATCGTATAAAAGTATTGATTTTATTTTGTCAAGCTACAAATACCAGCAGTGGATATAATAAATTCATGGATTTCAGTTCGATCAAATTTGAAGTATTTTCAAAACAAACATTTCCTCAATAAATTATATGAAAAATCGAATTATTTTTCCATCGTTCGTCTTTCCCATATTTTTGTTTTTGTTTTTTTCTCATTGTTTTGTCACACACACACACACACACACACACCCATGAGATTCTTAAAATGGCCGAAAAATAATTAGAATAAAAATAGAATTACCTTCAAAAGTAAACATAGGACGAAAATGGAACATCAATGTTTCCCAAGTCGTTACAACGTTACTAGTAACTCTCAATGGATCAAAAATAAATATAAGGATTCGAAAATTACCACTGCCAAGAAGAAAAGACCCCCCCGGCCAGGGTGTCAAAATCGAGCTCTCCATGAATTCCAGGGCAGTCTGTACACATATAAATATATGTGTCTAAATCTCTTGGTTTTACCCAGGCAACGCGTAGGTAGCCAAGAGGTTACTACGCAACGCGAACAACTCACGAGCTCTGGCTTCGCGTTGTGAGCTAAATTTGGTCCGGTCCAGAAAGCCTCCGAGAAGTCCCACACGCATCAACAAGAGAGGAAACATCGTGTGGTTACACTTTTCTCTTTCTTTCTTTTTCTGGTTCTTCCAAACAGAAGGAGAAAAAACGTGGGTGCACCGATTGATCGATTTATTATTGTGATGACTTTGCACAGTCGAAACACATGGCTGCCATTTTTTTTTGACGTCACACCAATTTCCATTTTACCATGTGGTTTCTCACCCTGTATTTCCTTTTTTGTTTTTTACGATTCAGTTTATGTGACATTAAACTGAAAGTCCCTGGAATTAGTTACAAAAAATGTATTTGTTAAGAATTTTATTTTTGAACGAAACAAAACGTCAACATTAAAATTTCGTGCAGTTTTTATTTTATTTTGACGTTACACGAATTGTTATTTTTATTTCATTCGTAAATAAATGCCTCGGAAATTAGAAGAGAAAGATGTTTTAAAAATAATTTGCAAATTCAAATTGAAAATTTGATCAAGTTTTTACTGACCTTAAAATAAAGATTTAATTAAATTTGTCAGAGTTTTGATTAAATTCACCATTCTCTTTACACTTTGCTTCGAATCGAATTTCGATATATTGGAAAACAGTGAACTGTGGTAAACGAATAATAAGGTAGAAACAAAAAAATGATGGATGTGGGCAGTGGGTTGTGAATAGATTTAATATTTGCATACTCGTTGTACAAAGTATGTACACATATATATTAATATATATATATATATATGAAATAGGAACTGACAGGAGTCTCTCTAACAGCTCAATTACATTGTATATTCTGAGCATGTGAGAAAGTGTCAATGATTCGAATAAACATCGGAAACTGCCAATCTCGACGTCCTCTGATCTCACACCAATAAATTTCAACATTTTTAACATTTCCTTCACCACGTAAAGCCTTGCTAATTAATATCAAATCACGAGTGATTTCCTCAGGAGATCAAAAAAAGGTTTTTTCTCACTTAGCCCTGAACAAACGTTTGTATTTTTCAAATATTTCAATTATTTTTATTACTGACTCGTCGTGAGACAACGTGACGTGGAATTTGCGATAAAACGTAACGTTTTAATGCGAGACATTCGTAGCTAAGATTATTGGGATCAAGTGTTATATTAAGCATTGTCAAAAAAATGATATTGTATGCAGGTAGAAGCACGTATTTTGTTCTCGTAACTCATAATACGTGCCGACAAATACCGTGGCTCTCCTTGACCGAGTTCCGGTTTCTATACTACGTACTCTATGTTCGTAATGTATTTTCTTGAATCCAAATACACACACTCTTGCATTCACACACAATCAACTCTGTCTCTGTATAATACGAATTTTACTATCTCCGATAAAGTCCAACGAGTCTATATCGCGAAACGAGGCAAGCACAGAGATTGCATTACGATTTGCCAATCTAGATCAACCCATTAAATTGTATAAACCTGCAGCTTTATCGAATTCATTCAATTCTTACAAGATTTTTTTTTCTACTTTTTCTCAAGAACATGAACAAGTCAACATTTTATTCTTAATGTTTAGCAACAACAATAATAATAATTTTTTTGCATACATTGTATGAATCAGAATTCAATGTAAATCCGATGAACTATTTATCTCCGACTTTCAAAATTCACTAGTAATTAAAAAATGCAGATAAATAAACAAATATCTATTAATAATTTGAAGATAATTCAAAAAGAAAGGAAATAAGCAGTGTTTGGAACTCTAATTCCGATTAGAAAAAAAATTACAGGAATTTTCGTGAATTTATCAAAATTTGAAAAATTTGCCATTTTAAATTGATAAATTTGGATTAATTGATTTATCATTTTTAGTAATGATCACAGTTGCATTGACAACGAACCAAGAACCTGATTTTTGTGGAAATGTAATTATTTTGTCAAATAAGAACAAAATTATTTTCGGAAATTGACTAAATTTTTATCTTTATAACAATATATTTTGTTTTTCAACTAAAAATACTTTTGAAATTCGACCAAACACTGTTGCTTTCGACCGAATTCGCATATTTTTTGGTGTTTTTGGAGGAACAATAATGTAATTAGTTGAAAAAATTATAATTGAATTTGAAGAAAGGAGATAAAAACATAATTGCTTTGTTTCGTTTGTAATTATTCTTCGAAACTCAATGAATTTCAAGAAGAAGTAGATTTCTAGTATAATTAGAAAAAAATAAATAAGAATTTTCTTAAATCGACGATAATTACGATATCGGTGAGAAAATTTTAACGACAAAATTATTGGAAAAGTATGTTTCGAGAAATTCTCAAGATTTCATTCACACTATGACCTTGAGATATTCCTTCTGTTTACGACGGAATTTCTACGTGAAGATGAAGAAAATTAACGACTTTTCTAAATGTATTTTATTTGTATTTTATGCATTTTGAAGAAACTTAAATCAATAAGAACTCTTGCTGACGTCGTGGTTTTCAAGGCTCTCAAGGTTTATCGATTAAACTGTTTTCACTGCTCGTCCCGTCGTGCATTTATAACGTGGGCTTTCTCCTTCACGACCTTTGTCACATCTTCGCCAATGTTCTCCTGCGGCTGCATCCAAATACTACACAAACTCACACACGTTTACATAAATATGTGTGTGCGCGTGTGTAGAAGTTCAGCTTTAACCTTTCTAGGTCAAACCTTTATCTACGAATCAATGATAATACGTAACTGCGTAGTTCGTTTGTAAAATAAATAATCTCGTCATTTAGAACACTCAAAATCGTAGACAAATGTGTCAAACTTACATTTATATTTAATTAAATCTCATAATATTATTATATTTGATAGAAAAAATAGTCGAGCACTTGATAAGTTTTCCCTAATAATAAGTAAAATTAATTTTTATCCATTGTTTTTTATTTCTCGCTTTCAAGTAATTTTTTATCACAACGAATGATGCAGAATTTTTATTTATTGCAAATATCGTTGAACTACGTGTGATAATGACTTGAAAATTTCGATGTCAATGTACCCGATGACGAGAGAACCGGAAGGTGACAGGAAATCGCTTCGCAGAGCTCAATGAGAGTGAATTCTCGCGTGGGATATTCAGCTACTTTCCCATTACGGTTTTCCTTGTTCCATTGATCACACGTGATCAGTAGAACAATTTTAATACAAGTGTACAATAAAATTCATATATACAAATAAAAAAAACTTCTACGTGTTTTCTTTCAATTTTGAAAAAATACTCTAAAATGAAATGCAAACAATAGAATTTTGTGTAATATGTATAATTTTTTGAAAAATTCGTCAAATTTTTCGAAATATCGTTTGAATCATTTTCTCCTCCAGTCAATTATTAAAATCGTTCAGTTTTTGATTGTGAAAAAAATTCAATTGCCAAACGACTTTGAAATGATAATAATGCCTTTCGTTGGTCGCCAGGAAATTGCGCGAACAACTTGAAATTTGCACTACGAATTGAGCAGTACGTAATAGCTCTGTAGAGTTCCGCTCGTAGCTTAAATAGATTATCGACCGTAGACAATTTCCTGCTGGAATTCACTGCGCAACGCTTCTGCCGCAAGGATTGTGCAACTTTGAGTCCGCAACGTGAAAATTTCAATCGTCTGTACCGATTAAGCCATTCCTTCTTATATGCGAATTCCTCCATCATTATATCTAAGAATATATTTTGAGTGACGAGGACGAAACGTAATCGAGAGAGTTGTCAATCAATGCACTAATCGTAATAAACAAATGAATTCATCAGCTTGGAATCGATTATTTCATGAATCACGACGAGTTGTGATTTTTTAATCGCAATCAACTACAAATTCATTAATTCAACTTAATTCAATCAACTCTGAATTTATTTCGGTTCAAATGTGCTTCATATTTTTGCATAACTCAATTAATTCGATAGAAAGAAACCTTACAATATACGATTCTATTTAATAAATTCTGTAATGCATGTGGCTTCACCTATAACAAGACATTATTTTTCAATGTCATTCATAAATAAATCGAGTAATATTTTTTCGTTTAATTTCTCAAATATTATTAATTGTTAAAAATCGTTGAGCCATACATTTTTTCTTAAAATTAAAATGAAATTTTTCACTCGATGGTTTTTGAGGTTACGAACGTGAGCTCGAAATTCGAAAATTCATTATTTCTTTGGTAAATATCTGTTTAAATATATCTGAATATTTACCAAATTTTGCACGTAGTTTCATAATAATAGTGTTTCGAATGCTGTGTAATAAAAAATATAAAAAATTGTAGGAACATGTTTTCGTTAGACTGCTACCTTAACGAACAAAATATGTAATTGCTCGGAAACGTTTTTATCCCGCTCTCAAGTTTAGAAACTTATAAAGCAGTATTTTATTTTTGCTGCCGCGAAGAAAGAGAGAGCATTTTTATTGGCAAACCCATACAGAGAGACACGTGGAGACTAACCAAGAAAAATCGACTCGAGTTTATAGTTTCACCGCGTTTTACCATTCTACGCGCGAATCGCTTGATCGGCTAACCCGAGAACTTTCATTCGTGAAAATATCGTTGCTCACTTTGTCTCGAGTGCATTGCGCAATTTGCTTGCGCGGCGATCGAGAGAACACGACTGTGTCTTTTTTCCCGCGCATTCTTGACTTCCGAGGTTAATGTCCCAATCATTGCAGCCACTTTTTTTTCTTTCATAAATCCCGCGAGATTATACACCAAAACAAGAAAAAAAAATACATTGCAATTATTTGATATAAGAACGACGACGGGAAATGTCTATTAAAATTCAATTTTTCCAATCCATTCAATTCGTGGGAAAAAGTGTCTTGACTCTGTTTACATTTACTCGTGCTTTGAAATAATATTGTATTTGTAGCTATATTTAAATTTTATTGAATTTCAATTAGAATACATTTGAATTTTTATTTATTTTTAATTCTACTTTGATTTAAATTCTACTCTTAATTCTTAATATTTAATTAATATTATTTTTTTGAATATTCAATTGAAATCAAATGAAATAAAAATATGTTTAGATTCGACGATGGCAAGGACGGTTATTTGGACCTTGCGGAATTAAAACGAATGATGGAAGTGCTGGGAGCACCTCAGACACATCTTGGCTTGAAAGCGATGATTCAGGAAGTTGACGAAGACGATGACGGTCGCATCTCGTTTCGAGAGGTCAGTAAATTATAATTCACTCAATAAAACGTCATTTTTAGTGGCACCGTAAAACTAATCGATTTTGAACGAAGTTTCTTTTTCACAAACAACACAAAAATAACAATCATTATAAAATCCTAGTTGTTGATTTTATTATTCATCCCCACGTGATTATTAACTTTTCAATGCAATTAGTTATTTATTTTTAATTTTATAGACTTATTTATTGAATGTCAGACCGTGAAATTATTGAAAAAATTACGTGTTTTTATGCCTCTCTCTGTCACGTTGGCATTAAAAGTTTAGAAAGGTCGACTCTCCTTGTTTATTCACTGAATACATTATTCTTACCACCAGTAAAAACCCTTCACAAAGCAATTTTCATTTACGATCAATTATCAGAAATTTTCCATCCGATACTGCAATTTTTTTCTTCTAAAGGCGTGTCTATTTTTCTGGGTTTTGATGAACCGGAAACGTATTTGAAAGTTATAGAGTAAATACGACAAGTAGAAAAACCATTCGGTGACAAAGATACTTTTAATAAAAAAGAATTTTTAATGAATTGTATGTTATAAAAAAATATAGTGTTCAAACATAATTGAAAAAAATTATGTACATTTAAATTCCCTGAAATTATGGGGAAAAAACTGAATTTTTTTTTTTTCAAAGCAATTGTACGATCCAACGAAAGAAATAACAAGTTTCCGAACAAATTGAAATCGTCCACCTGACGAAACGGTCAGTTGCATGTATGACTCATGTCACGAAAGCCTTCATTGAAATATGTAACCATCTGGTTTACTCAGAATTCGATGAATTCTGTACGCAAATAATTCTTCCTTCTTTCTTCAATGCTAATTTTATTACTCAATTTTTTATTCCAATGGTAAAAATATTTCTGTTCATTTTTTTTATAGTTTCTTCTCATTTATCGAAAAGCACGCGCTGGTGAATTGGAATCGGACTCGGGACTCGGACAATTGGCGCGTTTAACGGAAGTCGATGTCGATGAAGTTGGAGTTACGGGTGCCAAACACTTTTTCGAAGCCAAGGTACAAATAAAATCTAATTTTTTCGAACTAAACGTTTTCTGTTACTTTTTTCAAATTAACATATCGGTTGAAATGTTTTCAAATAATAAATAATAATAATAATAATAATAATAATGAAATTCAATGTTATTTTGTGTATCAATTCAATGATTTTTTTAAATTACAGTTTCTTTTTTAATTATCAAATTTGAATAATGATTAACTCGAATTTTGAAACCCCAGATCGAGCAGTTGCGCAAAGCGAATAAATTTGAGGACGAAATTCGCGAGGAGCAGGAGGAAAGGAAGCGAGAAGAGGAGGAAAAAGCGGCGCGACGAGCACAATTCAGAGAGCGAGCAGCTATATTCGGGAATAATTAAAATTCCAATGGAAAAAAAAAAAAAAAAATTGTTTTACATGTAGTTTTGTTATTTTCGAGTCTTTTGCGTGGTTAAAAAAAAAAAAGATTAAATGTGATTACGTGTAGACATTCAATTCCACGTGTTTTCGATATACTTTTAAGAAACCAAAATTTATGAAAGCGTTTTGAAGTGTTAAAAAAAAAGCAACGTTATAAATTGTATGAAAAATTTTACGTATCGTTGTCCAATAATGGCTCAAATTTCGTAATATTTTTTTTTTAGTATTTTTGAACGTAGTTGATGAAATTAATTAAATAAATATTTTAGACGATGTCTCGATGACTTTAATGCATTTGAGAGAAACACGCACGACTGACGATCATTGTTAATTTTAGATGTTTCGTTATTTCTGTACTTTCAATATTTGTCGCTTGATAAATACATGTGGTTAATTTAAAATAATGAAAAAAGAGATATTTTGACTTAATTTTAAGCCTGCTGTCATGTGTACATACAACTTTTTGTTACTTTACTTTCCTCTTTTGAGTTCAAACTTTTATCAAGTATTATTTTATTTTTAATTACCAATTATCACTCAAAAATGTAATATTATATTATATCTATATATATGTATATTATATTTACACGTATAATGTTATATCAAACAAACAACCTCCAACCTCTGTGTTTCCTGACGTGATCATTTACGAAAGCAAACTAACACGCCAGAATAAAGTTTATTGTGACTAAAAATTAGTGTTCAATTTATTTTTTTAATGCCTCGAAACTTTGTGAATAAAACTTTGCAAGAAACAAAATATTACAGAAAAATGTGATTGTAAAATTTTGGGACATTTCAACGAATGATTTGGAAGTTATTATTTAATTAAATAATTCATTAGCATCGTTTTTTTTATAGAGTTATCCAAATGATTATTAAAATCTAATGATAGACTTACATTCCGTTCTGATCCCGCTAAAATGGTGCACAAAAAAAATGGCGCTCGATGGTGGACGCTCCTGACTTCCACTCTGAAAATGGTCCAAAATAAAAGATCCTCTAAAAAATTATTAATTGGAAGAAAAACTCTAGAGGGGTATGAAGGATTTTATTTTTGCGATGAAAATTAACGAATTGGCGGGTATTTCCAAATTAAATGTCAAATTGGGTCTTTTTAAAAAAAATATTAATTTCTCATCCCCATAAACCAAACGACGTACAGTACAATAGCATAGGAACTGGTACACAATCGTACGTTTTCTTTACTGGGATTTAAATTACGGAAGTTTTTGTGAAATATTTGACAGATGGCACCACGTATTGACCCTATCAAGCAATGCCATCTGTCAGATTTTTTTACTAGCGTTCAAAACAGACGGTGATTTAAATTATAGGGAAATTTCGTTCTATCAAATTGTTTTCAAGTGTGAATAATGGCGACGAATGGCCGCCTAGTAAGGGAGGTTATTGTCCACTTGACTAGCGTAGCCAGCATGACACGAGTTTTATCGTATGGAGCTTGAGTCGTGAAGTGTTGAGAGACTAAATAAAAAACGCGAAGGAATAAACGTTAAAATTGACAAAACATTTCGAGAAAGTTGTGGAGTTTACTTGTGGGACAAAGTTCCGCGAGGACGAATACGAAGTTCGCGAAATATAGGAACGAGTAATTTTTTTTTTTAATTTCGAAGTAAAACTTGTGATTTTTCGGGCGTGAAGTGAGCGGGCATAATTTTTTTTTCGCTTTTTTTTTTTGAACACTACGATTTGGAAGTTTCGCTGTGGCGAACCGGCGAACGAACGTTTCGAGGACAAATTGAATTTAAAAGAATAACGAAGTGAAATATTTCTCGCATACAATGGCAGGTGCAATGTTGTTCGAGCGTGCTCGAGCCATATCCGCAACAAATACCAGCGAAGGTATCTCTCTACTCAGTGAAATTGTTTCCGATCCGAACATCGGACTCAACGAGGACGACGAGGAAAAAATTCGCGTCAAGGAACAAGGTATTCTTCAGCTTGGCGAACTCTACAAGAAAGAAGGTAAAGCTAAGGAACTCGCAGACCTTATCAAAGCAACACGACCTTTCTTGAGTCTCATCAGCAAGGCCAAAGCCGCTAAACTCGTACGCTCACTCGTTGACTTTTTCCTTGATTTGGAAGCTGGTATCGGAATCGAGGTTCGTGAAAAATCACTACAAAGCAAAATAATAATTATTGTCTTAAAAATTCGACCTTTTCTTTGGTCAATCACCGAATAATAATTCTCCCGTGTTTTCATTTTTATTTTCTGTCATTTTCTCATATTTGCAATTCTTATTTCCTCCATTTGTTCCTGTACGTTAACCTATTAAGGTCAACAACACGAATTTCACTACTCGGTGACACAGCACAGTTTTATAACCTTACTTTTTTTTCTCTTATTGAGGGATGACTGCTATCAAAGTTTGAATTTGTCAAGCCTTCCTCCTATTTTCCTACTACTCTGGCAAAGCCTTTCTGCTGTTTAAAAAGTAAAAAATATCTCTAAGAACTGCACCACTGATCTGCAATTCCAGTCGAGATTGATCCAGAATTCAGAAAATTGAAAAAAAAACTGCTTGACAGCTCAAATTTGCGTTGTTTCATGTCACAGATCTTTTCCACATTCCTAGACATATTTTTTACCACAAAAATCAATTGCATTAAAAAATAAATTGTCTGCAGAAATATAATTATCTTTTGTTGATTTGTAGGCTTCATTGTTTGGATATTTTTCCAAAAATTCATAGAGTAATTTAAAGTACTTCAAAAGTATTCGCATTGAGAAGCAATCACTTCAACTAAAATCAGGAAATTTCCATTTGATTAAAAAATCGTTCAGGAGTAATAAAAATACATTTGTCCGTCACGGATGTTCATTTCTGCTGAAAATCCCAACGGAAAAACATGTACAGAATCACCTGCTCGGAATAGCAAAAAATTGAACAGCTGAATCAGCCTTTTTGGCTCTTTAGTCATTTGAACTAAAAATACAGAGCAGCAGTGCAGGCCTTGTAGTTATTTCTTACTCTTTCAACAGTAAAAACATTTAGCCAAAGTATTACCATAGTTAAAAAGAATCCTGAATATTTTGACATTTAATGAAGCTTTACCTTTTTTTGGCTGTCAATAGAGACTGGAAATGTTTAAATTTTGTACTATAGTTGCTTGAAACTTATACTTATTGGTCAGCGATAATGAAATTATACGACTGATAACTGTAGTGAGGTTGCATTAAAGAATATGCTTTCCTTGTAACCAGGTACAACTATGCAAAGAATGTATAGATTGGGCGAAAGAAGAAAGAAGAACTTTTCTGAGGCAATCTTTGGAGACAAGATTGATAGCCTTGTACTTCGACACCGGAATGTTCAGCGAAGCTCTAACATTGGGTTCCACTCTGTTGAAAGAATTAAAGAAACTTGACGACAAACAATTACTAGTTGAGGTTCAATTACTCGAGAGTAAGACTTATCACGCTTTGAGCAATTTGGCTAAATCTAGAGCCGCCTTAACTAGTGCGAGAACAACAGCCAACGCTATTTATTGTCCGCCCAAGATGCAAGCTGCTCTCGACCTACAATCCGGCATTTTACATGCTGCCGATGAAAGAGACTTCAAGACTGCATATTCTTACTTTTATGAAGCATTCGAAGGGTAAAAACAAATTCTAATAATTTTCATTACTCTATTCAGTATTTCTCAACATTAGATTGAAATAACGAATTGTATAAAGTCATTTGTGACGTTTTCTTCAAATTTTAAACAAAATTATTGCTCAGGAAGCAACACTCAAAATTATCATACAGAAATAATTAACACCATAAGTTTGTGTTTTTAGATACGACAGTGTTGATAATCCAAAAGCGTTAACGGCACTCAAGTACATGTTGCTTTCAAAGATAATGATTCGCAACCCAGAGGACGTACAATCGATAATGTCAGGAAAATTAGCAGTCAAGTACGCTGGTCGTGATCTCGATGCAATGAAAGCAGTCGCTGAAGCGAGTCATAAACGTTCACTAGCTGATTTTCAGGCTGGTGTCAAAAAATATCGCCAAGAACTCGAAGATGACGTTATCGTCAGGGCCCATCTTGGTTCCCTCTATGACACTATGCTCGAACAAAATCTTTGTCGTCTGGTCGAGCCGTATTCTCGTGTACAGGTAATTAAAAAAAAAAAAAAAGCCACTCGTTTAATCATGTTTGATCCCTTGGTGTCATACTCAAATTTCAACACTGGGTTAATTTGACCCGGAGTGTATATTATACGCTTGTCATCAGTAAACCTTCGGTCATATTAATTTTGAGGCTTTCACGGCCGTTCTTACAGTACAACAAGTAACTGTACAACAATTACTTTGCCAAAAATTGTAATAAAATTAACAGGAAAAACGTATGTATTTGATTTAAAAGGTGGCGCACATAGCATCCTGCATAACCTTGCCAATCGCTCAAGTCGAGAAGAAACTTTCTCAAATGATACTCGACAAAAAATTATTGGGTGTCCTGGATCAGGGGGAAGGTGTTTTGATAGTGTTCGAGGACACCCCGCGGGACAAAACGTACGAGATAGCCCTGGACACGATACACAGCATGGGAAAAGTCGTCGACACCCTTTACCAGAAAGCCAAGAAACTCACCTAGCCCGTTTTAATATGAATTTATATAAGTAAACAATCGAAACAAACAACAACAAAAACAAACAACAACAAAAAATCTATTATAAATATTACTAATGATAACGATTAGCTACTGTCATTAAATAATATCGGATTAATCGTGTGTCTTTCCCTTCTCTAACTTCGAATGAAAGAGGTCTTTAAGATCCGCCCCCAAAAAACTCAATAAACAATTCGTAAGCTTAATTTTTCTCTTGCAGTTTTTTTTTTTAAATTTGTTTTATTCTGATACATTTTGATGAACAACGAACGACCTATTTCATCGATCAGACTCGAGGAGACGTTTTGTAACAAATAAATATGAGATGCTTGAATCTTTTGATGGTATAAAATTATAAAAACAACGTTTTTCTTTTCACGCTGAACAACATCTGTTAAAAAAGACAAACTAAAGAACGTTTTATTACAAATACGTTTAATTTAACGGTAATAAATGTCAGTCCTTTGTTAAATTACAGACGAAAACGTCGCACTTGCCTTCGTACTTTTCCGCCGACTTCATCAACTCTTTTATATTTTTGTAGAGCGTTTCTGCATCCAGAGCTTCACTTTCGATTCTGTATAAACGAGGAATTTCATTAAAGAAGAAGAAAAAAAACACTGGAAAATTAAAGAAAAACAATGGGAAATTACTTTGTTTTTACTCACATATTCGCAACGTATCGTTTCAAACGTTCGTACACGTTTATCCAATTCTCATCGTGTTTTTTACTCTCCCTTTGGATTTTGTATTCCTTGTCAATTTCACAAACGAGTCTTGCCACGCAAGAAGGAGAATCGAGTACTTCTTTTTGCAGTTTTTCTCTGTAGACCTTTTGAGCAAAAAATCCATCAAAGGTAAACGAAATAATTCCATTAAAATGAAGGAAAAAAGATAAGTATTTCTTAATCACTTTGTTGCATTTATAATTATTCGTGAGAAAGATTTTTTTTCTTAATTATTAAAAATTCAATTAATAGAACGATAATTTACCTTTGGAATTCGATCCTCCAACAATTTCGTTAATTTGTAAATATCAATGTCTTCGATTTCAATCGGAAAATTGAGTGAACGTTTTTTTCTTCCAGCCAATACACCGAGTGGTAATAAAACAGGATTGGTCGCGAGAGCAGCTGCGGCTCCGATAAGAGCGACACCAGCCAGAGCTTTGAGTGCTACAGCCTGGATAAAAAAATAAAAAATAACAGAAAAACGTTTTAAAAAAGTGAAATAACTTCGCAATCAAGTTAATTTGATAATAATATTCCAGCGACGCTTTACATCGAGTAAAATTTCATCAAATTAGAAATTTCACCTTTTGAGTTTGAAGATTATTCATTGCCGGATTCGGAGGCTCTTCGCCAGGTGGTTCATTGGCGGGAAATTCATCTTCCTGATTTCCAACCGTGCCATAAATTCCATGACCGCCACCGTAAGATCCTGGACGATTACCATGGAAGTAAATTCCACCAGGAGGTCGACCACCGTAACCACCTCCAGGACGATTCACTTCGTAACCATTACTGCCGTAAGCTCCGTTGTCACTGTAACTATTTCCACCGTATCCGTAACCCGGTCTTCCTCCTGGACGGTTTCCACCATTTCCTGGTCGATCGTATTCGCTGTCTCCGTAATAAGACGGTCTCGTTCCATACCTAACATTGTAAAATCAACGAAACATTCTTTTTACTCAATTTTTCGCATTCATTCACAAATTTCAAAATCGAGATGTCATTTTTTTCTTTTTTTTTTCAAGTTTTCTTATTCCGTTGCTCACTTTTGTTAATTAATCAAAATTTATACCGCATTCCAAGACAGTTATTTATAAGTACGCCGATAAATTTCGAGTCAAGGATATTCGAGAAAAAAAAACTTGTCTATTCAAATGGGCGAAATAATTAGAAAGTAATTTTATTATTTTACTTGTCCCCTGCACTTGGTCCATATGAATCTGATCCTGATCCCGAAGAAGATCCAACGCTTCCCCTACGTCCTGACGATCCAGGATTAAAACTCTGCCATCCGGGTCTAAACCAATTATTTTAAAGACAAAATATTTATTCTTATTTATTATTGCGACGATTGATACAATTTTTTTATTCATAAAATACTTTTACTTAAGAGAATATTCTTTTTTGTTAAATACGATTTTAAAAAACCTGACACTGACATCTATTAAGAGTTGGCCTCGATTATAGACAAAAAATAGCCATTCCTTGATATTTTTGAATTCGTGCCAATACCACAACCGATTAATAATGAAGCGAAAAATAGTTGGAAAGTATTTAGTGACCTGTCGTCTGGACGATTGCCATAACGAGAGGGATATCTTGAAAGTTCTGAGGAAGCTCTTAATCCACCGTTGCCACCATATCCTGAATCCTGTTGATGTTGGGAACTAACATCAAATCTCGATCCGCAGCAACTGGAACGTAAAAACAACATTTTTTTTTGCAATGATTTTTTTTTGAAACGTTTAATCGTCATTCTATATATATTAAAAAATTGAATTTCTCAACTTATCTCCACTTTCTGTTGATCCAGGAGTGGACAGAATCGTCCTCGTTTGTTTTTCTTGTCGAGAATCTGACTTTTTTTCACTTTCAAGACGTTCCAATTTTTCACTGTCAAGATGTTTGTTTTCCAGGTCTTTTGAACGATTGTTGAAATTTAACGAACGTCTCTCCTCCGGGAGTTCCTGGACTGTCGAAGGTTTTACGAAATCGTATTTTCCTTTTTCCACGCTTATCGAGTACGCACTTCCAATAGTAACACCCAGAAAAATCAGCAACGCACATTTTACATACATATTGAAAGTCCTCGAGAATCAAGTCATTTGGCGATTTTTCAAATGTCCTGTTTCTGTTGATATTTCAAAAAATCGTCTTTATTTTCTTGAATTATTTGTTTTTATTTGATTTTTTAATAAATTTTAATGTTTATTTATTTATTCGATAAATCGTAGCACATATTTCACGTACACACGACGTCGAAGAGCTTCCTGACGAGAGTGACTCTCTAATTTGCTGAGTTTCACCATTTATATCCTGGTCATACATGAGATATCACGTTGAATACGCCCTTCAGGGATGCACGACCAACGTTTCGTATAGTGAAAATTTCCCAATTTTTGATGCTGTTCTGCTACTCAAGTTCTCTTTGCTTCGTTGATTTTTTTTTCTCCAATAATATCAAAACTCATTACGTAAAAATCGTACAATTATAGCAACTGCGGTGGGAAAAAAGATCTCTTATTTAACTACCTGTAAATTTGTTGAAAACTGTTATTGTTAGAATTGTCAAACGACTCGGTGTAACCTCTTGAATTTTTTGCACCAGCCTTGAAACGATTGTAAAAATAATATGCCAAAATTCCATCCACTTGGCACTATTTTTAACTCTGATCATCCTTAAGATAAAAAAATATTTCGAAATCTAGAGAATTTAAAAAACAATATTTCTTTAGGAAATTGTACTGCTCGGTTTTTGAAAATTCTTGATATAAATAAGGATTTTTTTTTCAAGGTGATTAAAAATGTCAACAGAAACATTATTTATCAAAAATATTCATTGGACATATTGACATTTGGGTGTCAAGCAATTTTTTTTATCCATTTTTGAGTGCAGAATCAATTTGTCAATTTTGTCAAATAGAAAATGATAATTTATTGGAAAATAATGATTATGATGTCGATTTGCAGTAATATTTGACGTTTTTCATGAAATTTTACTTTATTAGCATTTTTGAATGAAAAAATGATATATTTGTGTGAACAATTGCGTCCCTGTAGTCACAAAGTGTGACAAAATGATGAGACCAGGTGAAAACAAAAGTGTCACGCATAATGCAAGCGTATCTCCACCTTTAGTCACGCCATACTTCTAATTGGGACCCATAACGTTACATCGAAAAAAACAAAAAGAAAGAGATAGAGAGAGAGAGAGAGAGAAAGCAACTAATACAACAAATTATTGCTGTTACTCCACTTTTTCGTTCGTCCAGTAATCCGCGTTCAATTTTTTAACTCGTAACTCGTACAGGGAAACATAAAAAAGTTGATTGCCAAAGATAAGCTCCATTTTCGTTGTGTGTTTATTAACGATTAACAATTGAAACAATAACTGAGACAGAATTCAATTTATAAACTTTTAAAATACATTTTCTCAACTAAATTATAGTCGAAGATGAAATTCCAAGTAAAAGAAAAATGCATTAAAGCACAATTTGAAATATCAAAAGAAAAGTGAAAACATAAGTTACGTCATTACAAAATAAATCCTTCGTGACGTTTCAGCAGCGTCCGGGAAGTTAAGAAAGAAAGTCTGTGCGCAATGTTCAACAAAATTTTCCACTTTCATAGCCCTTCTTACTTTTTACGACGCATTATCCATAACTCGATATAAAACGTAGTTGCACTATATATGTGTATCGTACACAGGCAATTTAACATTCAAGACAAAATACATAAGTTTTCTATTCTCTTTCTCCCACAAACGTCATTTTATTTATTCATCTAAGTTTTTTTTTCTATTTTTTTTCCATTTGCCAGAAGCAAGCAACTGTACTTTTGTCTCAATTACAAGATTCCCCAGAGTTCGAAGAAAGTTAAAGGGACTTTTGCCAAAAGTTGGTTAAAAAAAAGTGGAGTAAAGAAAAAAGTCACTTAGGTAAGAAAAAGGTTTGGTAAATTTCATCAAAGTTTCGTATTGCTATTTTCCTCTTTTTTTTTTATTACATTTTATCCTCCTCTCTGTACAGTTAACTTCAAGAATTTTTAACAATTTAAAATATAGTCAATAATGGCGTTAGAAACAAAAGTGAAAAAGTTAAAAAGTAGAAAAATATTCGATCGTCAGCCTTGGCCTTAATTCAATGAATGAGACAGATATTACACGACTTCCTTTTAAACACAAAAACCCTATCTGTGTTACAAGTGGTGGGAAAATTGCAAAACATATTTGGGACTCTGGAAGCGACAATTAGTTCCGTCTAAATGAAAAATTTGTTTCCAAACTTAAAAGCATTGTATAATAATGTTGTCACACACTGATATGAGATTTCTGAACAATAGACTTCGTTGAGTAACGTTGAACTATTGTTGATATAGAAAAAAAAAAATCGCATTCTGTTGCCTTCAATGAATAATTTTGTTGGATCTTTTTTTCTCATTTGAGTTTCACGAAAGTGAGAGGAGGTAACAAGCCTGACGACAAAGTGTCCGGAAAGACTGAGTTTCGCTGTTGTATACGTTAACGTATGTATATAGAAAAAAAAACATATATACATGAACATGTGGGTGAAAACATACTTGGCGAATTTACTGTCGGAATAAGAAAGTGCACGAAGGCAAATGAATTCACTTGGAGAAACTAGGAGGGGAGACAGAGATTTTACACATGTATATGGCAACCGGAAAGCTCGTTGACCTGCTTGGCCGACTCGAGAACTTTTCGTCTCGTTAATATTTCTTTCATAGATTTTTTTAAGACGCCACACTTATTTCATTTTATTTATTGTGATTTTAATGTTACGAGTCTCTAATTATTTCGAATTCATTATTATAACAGTGGTTGCGATTATTCATTACTCCATTTTTGAAAAAGTCTAAATCAGAGACTCAGCAGTTCAAGAACTGCTCCATTTTTTTTTCCAACTTTATCCGAATGATTACTCACGTATTTTCTGTTTTTATTTTTCAAATTGATGGATTTTTTAAAATGCTGGTGAGCCCTTAAATCGACTGAATTTAATTCAAAGATTTTTGATGAAAACTCATTTCAAAAGTGATTAAAAAAAAAAATTCATATTAACAAATTCGTAGTCCAAAAAAATATCGTCCAATTTTGAATTTGTTATTGAAAAGTTTTACGTTTTCAATCAGACAAGCCAATGATTTGTAGTCATAGGATTTTCAATCGAAATTTTATCCACAAATTCATTCAAATGAATCAGAGTTTCGGAGAAAACTGCAGGTGACGTAAAAATCGAATGCGTGCTTCGTGAGAGATAATTTGAAAAATAAAATAAAATAAAAGAGAGAAAAACTTTTCCAGCAGGAAAGTGCTGGGAAGGGAGTCCGGGACGAACCCTCCAAATGGATACTGGGCAGCGGTGATGTAAAAAAAAAAGAAAAAAAAATAGAAACAGCATTACGATCCTATGTGCGGAGAGCCAGAGAGAGAGAGAGAGGAAGGCAGAGTGAAAAAAGTGGTGTGGAAGATACGAAACGATAGAGATCGTCGAATGGCGTTCTACAGAGTAATCAATACACATTCACACGCGGCCAGCATCCCTTGTAGCCTTGGCAACCGACGCCTACGCATGCGCTTATCAGACCGCTTTTTCCCACAGGATCGCGTGTTCCGTCTATCCTTTTCCAGGAACCAACCGAGAGAACAGACTATTTTTCAGTAACCATTCGGCTGACAAGAGCGCGCGAACGTTCTTCGTAGCTCAAAACTAAAGTACGATTTTATATGCCAAGAGAATTTTCTATGAGATTTTTTATCAATCTTTATCAATCTTTTTTTAAATAAATGATAGAATTTTATCAAAATATTTACGATTTTTTTTGGATTCTTTAATCTAACAACAGAATTTTTAGTAAAAATACAAATATTAATATGAAAAAATGTAATAAACATTTAAAACACACACTTTGCATTAGAGAATAAAGGACAAAAAATTATTCATCGTACTTCTTTATTCCCTGATTAACTATGAATTTTTCTGTTGCTGAACACAAATAAAAAATTTATCAAAAAAATAGCTTTACATTCTATAAAAATCTTTTTCTTTGAACGAACCGTATTTTATTTATGCAAAATACATTCCCTTCACCATACAGAACCCCTCGTTCGTCGATATCCTTCACGTGTGCTTCTCATCAAATAAACGGCCTCGTACATACGTCCCTTGACAATTCAAAAGGAAAGAAACATCTTCCATTTACCTTCGGAAAATGGTCTTCTTTGGAAACAAATAGGAGACAGTGAATTCTCAATGAATAAATAAATGTGTTGAAAACCAACAAAACTGTCACGATTTTAAGTTTGAACAGAGTCATATTTTTAAGTTTAAAAGATTAACAAAAAATACAATTGTATTTTTTTTTATATACAAAAGTTTTGATGGAAAAAAACTATTAAACCAAAAAACCATTCAATTAAAATCCCGACAAGATTAATATTACAATTCTTATTATTTTTATTACGCCGTTTGATTGAATTAAATGAATCAAAATGAAGTTTGAAATCATTTTATACAATCCGCAACTCGAAATATATTTTACTTTTTAATTAATATGGAAGGAAAATTGAATAAATCGAGTTAATAAATGTTTTCCTTTGGTTCACCTTGTCAACTCGAGTTTTCAATAGCATTTCGAAGCTCATTCATCTTTTTAGTGTTTAAAAAAAAGGAAACAATTTTTACGATACGATATCAAAAATTAAAATCGATCTTATAATCATTCGATACAATCTCCAACTCGGAATATATTTGAATTTTCAATTAAGATGCTCGAAAGTCTAATGAATTGACCTAATGAGTGTTTTATGCTGCAAAATCTTGTCAATTGAAGTTTTTAATAAAATTTTACAATTCGTTTAATTGAAAAAAAAACCCGAAAGAAAGCAATTCTGTATATTTTATTAAAATTTTCCTACAAATCTTATAATCTCTAGATACAGTTTTCATTGCAGTATTTATAATTGAATTTTGGATTGATATGGAAGAAAAACTAATCAATTATAACAATTAGTGTTTTGTTTTTCAATTATCTCGTAAAATGGACTCTGAAATACAATTCTGCAGCTCGTTCAACTTCTTTTATTTTCATTAAAAAATCGTTGATCGATTTTTGGTGTTTCGAGATCGAATTAAAGCCGGAAGTCGCTTATTGTGTTTCACCATATATTGGCTATTACTACTGCGAAAGTAGCTTCACTCTGACTGCCTAACATCTCGTAGGTTTGAGTCTTGGGTTGGGTTGGGTTTCGGTTGGTTAGTTTGGGTCTTTTGTGGAGGGGTTTGTAAATACATATATATTAGAAAGTTAAAGTTAGCGCCCGCGCGGAGGGTGTTGCGTGATATTCAGGGGTAGTTTCTCGAGCGCGTGCGTCGAGTCCTCGATGACGAGGGTAAGGGGGTAGGTGCTCGACCCGGACGCAGTACCCGAGCCGACGTACCACGTAGTCTCGTGTGCTCGATCTACCACGACGTAACAACGCTCATAAAACGTGCAATAAAAAAGAACAAAAAAAAAACATTTACTTCGAAAATTCACTTTTTCGTAATGATCGAGTGAAAATTAAAAAATACAACAAAACAGGCAACTCCAAGTTCCAGAAAAGTGGGAGAATTAAAAAAATATATAAAATGACACAAGTTCCAACTTAAATGCAAATAAGTCTGTCAAAAAATTGAAATTCTTAAAAATCTGACGTAACATATCAATTTTTGATTTTTTTTTGTCTAATTTTTTTCCTTTGATGAAGTTGTTATTAATGTTTACTTAATAGAATTCCTGGAAATGATTCTTCGAGAAATCGAGTGATTCGTTTGGAACATTAATGTATTGAATTTCAACGAAAAATAATGAATTCTTGTTGTTTGGTAAAACTCTGAATGTGAAGTTGTTTCGATCTTGTTTGTTTTTTTTTTTTTCGTTTGTTGATTAATTGTATCAATTGAGATAGAAAAATTTGTGGGTTTTCCGGACTCCGAATAGACTGAAGTAGATTTCCAATTATTTCATTGCTTTTTATTTGTTTAATTGTTTTTATTTTGATTTTTTATCGTGCGATCAGTGAGACAAGTGGCATGACAATCCACCAACTGTGATATGTGTCAATAGCATATGGCTGTGTAATCGCAGCAATAGTGCTTGATTGACAAAAGTCCTCGATTATAATTGGAATGCCCTGACATTGAAGCTGCCGCCACATCCAAATCGAGGTAAATATCGACTTTACGTTTACTGTTGATAACATTGTTCAAATTTTAATGACAAAAGAATTTTGAGTAATTCAAATGATCTCTAGTTTATTTATTTATTTTGTATAAAATTTTGATGGAATTACGGAGAATGATTGATAGAAATAAATAACTGTTCAATTATCGATACAATTTTTTATTTCATTTGACATTGTTTATGAATGATTCTCGCTCTCTTTGACATCAATATTTTAGAATAAATCTCTCTTAGTTCCGTGACCTCGAGGTGAAAAATCGACGTATAGGCATTCTCAAAGGTACGTCGTGGATATTTCACACTGCATTTGAACAAGACTGAAAAATTACTCAAACGAAGAGAAACGTTTAGCCAAACATTTAGACAAATGTCAGACACGCTCATTTTTCCCAATAAATTTTGTAAAATTTTGTAATTAAAACAAAAATTTCAATAATCGGACACAAAATAATTTGTTAATCATCAACGATGATTTTTCTTCTCTTATTTCAGTTTTAATGGTCGTTTAATTAATCTAATGTTCATAAGACTTTTCAAAATTTAAAGACTTATTTTAATTGATATTTTTTTTTCTTAAATTCAAAGATAATTCGATTAAAAATCGTGGTGTGTAAAAAATGAAGTATTTACTCAGCGTGCATCGTTTTGAGGCATTATTTTGTGCAACCCTTAAAATCTTGGGGTAAGACGCGATTAATCGTTGTGCTCGCATGTGGGTCAGAAGTTGCATACAACTAACAAGATAGCAAGGGATTTACCGAGAGCTGCGGTAAGCCTATTAAGAATTGCTATCAAGGATCTGTATGCACACAAAAGCTTCGTATTAACATTCACAAGATTGTAGTTCGTGGCAAAAAAATAAAATAAAAATGTTAATTAATGTATTACCATTAATCGCGTTTGTTGATGTTATTATTTTGATTTTTTAAATGGCAACATTCATTAGTTTGTTTACAAATATATAAGTAAGTGCATAGAGTACAATTGCTCAATGAATCTGATCGATAAGAGACCCACAAACGTGTTAAAAAATTTATACCCTGGTTTCAAACGTTATTCATAAAGTTTCGCAAACTTCGCCTAAAGAGTGTTCTTCTTCATAAAGCACTGATGGATAATACAGTTTTTTTCATTAAATTATAAATAAAGAATAAATAAAATATTATCAGCTGATAAATACAAAATCATCTTTATACGAAAAAAAATAAATAAAAAAAACACAGTTTTCTTTAGATTTCAAACGGCAATATGACTCCTTGATGAAAATTCGAACGTAAAATCGAATTTCTAATGCAAATAATTTTATTGTTATCAATAGTATGATTAATCAGACACTTAACCTTAAACCAAAAAATCGTGACTATAAAAATAAATGGAAGATCGAGAAAAATTGAATAAAAGAATAAATAGTTTTTTTCTCGAATTTGAAATTCGTAAATTTTTAATTTATGATGAAAGATCAATGCAAATGTGAATGAGGGGTGTTTAGCAAAAAAAAGGTTGATTCGATTACGTGCATACGTATGGAAATACCTCGAGAAGTTGAAGACTCTGTTTCAACGTGATATATACGAGAAAGGAACACGCGAGGGAATAATTGGCAATTAGAGAAACGGATATGGGGGCTAAAAAGAGCGAGAGGGAAAGCAGCTCTTCGTAGCAGCCTGTAAAAGGAACCGCGGCCCTTTTGAATGCGGACGGCGTGTGCCCTTTCCATCCCCTCTTACATTTTCCATTGCAACTTTCACCCCTAAAGTTTCGCCTTGCGAATACCTAACTCTCTTCGTACTAATTCCCAACTCTACATTACGCATACGAATATTTATAATTAGAAGCTTATGTACCTTGGAAAAGCTCAAAAAAAAGCTTTGATTTTTCAAGGTTCAAATCACGTGTTTTCAAAATATGAAGAAAAAAAAAATACGAAATTCTTGTTAATGTTTGTGGATAAAAAAATAATAACAATAACATCGAAAATATTAATGAAAGAAAAATGAATTGGAAAGAGTTCAAATATTCAATGAGGCAGCTAAGCGCAACAGGAATTCTTGAAAGTTCTTGAAATTACCGAGTAATGAAATTGAAGAGAAAAAAAATGATTAATCGTCAGAATGAAAGTATAATTAGCAATAAAAAAATGGTCTTAATTCAAGAATTTTCTTCTTTCGTAAAGAAATAAAGGGAAATCGTTCGAGGCTCTTCGAGAGGGAGGAAAAGATAAAAATAAAAGGTTGGAAAGTTCGTGGACCGAAAATAAGGCGAGCGTCTCGTCTGTGAAGAGCCTCGAGGGTTGGGGAAGAGTTTGAAAAGGGGAACTCGTCGGGAAGGGGGATCGAGGAAAGAAAAAAAAACTGTGGAAGTTTAGATTAGCAGAGTAGCCTGGATCGCATCGTCTCGTCGATACGCTTTTGCCTCGGCACACTTTACGCTTCGAATCTGCGACGAGACGAGAAACGAAGAGGACGCACCAGCGTTCTTTAAATTAAATGAGAAATTCTGGTACGCTCGAGCGTTCACACACTCTTACTCCCTTTTTTTCTTCCCTGCGTCTTTCTACCCTTATCCGTAATTTCTCGTCGTCAGCGACAGGGGACGATAACAGCCAAGTCGATGCTAAATACATTTTTTTTCAAGGCAAACGACTTCTATAAAAAGACAACAAAAAAATAAGAAAAAAATTGAACTATCGCGACGCTGATAATAAAATATGAAAAATTAAAAATAAATAAAAAATTGATATGAAAATATTTCTATTACAAAGTGAGCTCAAGAAAATTATTATCGTTTTGTTTCTCAAAGTCATTTTTCTTCTTCCCTGAATTCTCTACGCATTTTTAAATAATTGCAGAATCGGTCAGCTGTTAGTTTTAACCGGTTATTTCAGCCGGAGAATACGATCAGAAATTTTTTTTGCTCCCCACAATTAAATCTCTACGAGAGCTTTAATTGTAACTTTTGTACGCCCACATTTATTGCACGTTCTTATGAGAAGAGAGACGATGAAAGAACGACTCTAACTTGATTTAACAACGTGTCCGAGAGTTGTAACCCGACCTTCCTCAACGTATACTTACTACTCGTGGTAGACAACCCTCTTTCCTCCTCACTCAATCTTTATACATAGATAAATGTATGTATTTGTGTATATATATAACTCGGTAGATATAAATTAAATGAGCTTTTGACATATATATGGCATTTAACGAAATGGGCGTATCGCAGGTATACATGTCGAAGAAATGAAAACATTTCATCGATTCATAATAATTGCGGTTTCAATGACAAAGACGATTATTTTTCGACTCTTCGATTCTTTTTTGAACTTTCGCCCGAACAGCCATAATTTTGTTACTTCAACATAATTTGTTTTGAAAAAAAGATCGAATGCTCATCAAAGTGGTTGGTAAATGTAAAGCATCGTTTTCATGCAATTTTTTATTGAAAAAACTTCTTTTTTTTTTTAATTTTGATCAGACATAGACACTTAAGGGACTAAAATTTCCTACATTTCGTTGATTAACATTCCACGCGAGAGAACAAAATATAAAATAATGTTATTAGTGCAATTTTTATAGTGTCGATAATTGAATTTTGAAAGTGGCATTATAAGAAAAGCCAAACTTTAGTTTCGAAAGGTTAGAAAATTTTGTAAAGAAATTTTAGTCCCCCAACAACATCTGATATAGTCTTGAAAATTAAACTTCGCGTGTTGTCCGGACCATTTGAGGATTTTCCCAACCGAAATCGTGAGCGTGTTGAGCTCGCTCAATCTTGGGAGGGAAAAAAACGAAATTGCTCTGATTCTCCTTTCGAGGATCATCGTCCATGAACATTCACGAACATCCATGGATTTTCGCAGGCTTTTTTTCCACCCGAATGAGAAGAGCAATGGTGAGAAACACGTATAAATGCGTGCAGGAGAAATGAATATCCTGATGGTGAAGGTTCGAGCTCAAAGGTACTTCTGCCGGACGTCGTTTGTCTCAATAGCTTCCCATTCCCTTTCTCCACGATTCCTCTATCATGCTTCTATTTCATTGTACCCTCGAGACCCTTTGTCGTCATGGGATTCCCATGTTCCTTTTCCATCGTTCTATTGTCCCAGAAAATTTCAAAACGATTGTCTGCCATTTGAGACTCCTAAATGACACTTCGAAAAAAAAAAAAAAAAAAAAAAAAAAAACAAATCTGCCTCAATTTATACACCAAAATCAATAATACTTTTATTCCAATAGATTTTCTCCCTAGCAAAAAAAATCATAGAATTCGTTATCGATTATAATAAAAATAAATAAAAATAGTTTTCAACAAAAAAATATACAGTAGATACAAAAAAATTCTCTACAACGAAAATAATCGATAAACAAATAAGTAATATCGAGGTTTAACTGCGAGGAAATGAGAAAAGCCAGACAAAGGTGAGTCTCGACGAAAAAATAAAAAAGAACAATGCGTCTAGTCACAGGCGACTTTCATCAATCATCAATCACGATTGGAAACTTGTCGTTCGTTAATACTGCGGATGAAACATTTTTCACGCTTGTCTCTATCAGATCTATTGATGGATTATATGGATAACAATGGTTCGTACGATTGACAAAAGATAACAGGATATCGAACTACCTTTTGTACATTTTTGCCTAATTCAGAAGTGTTAAAACTGTTTCGAAACCCATTGGTCGAATATCAAAAATTCAAAAAAAGTTTTAAATGAAAAAAAATATTGGATTAAAAATAATCAAAACAACGAATAACGTGATCACTTTTTCTCTCCATTTTGCAATGAATTATTGTTCGAAATTTAAAAAACCGATTGAATAAAGAAAGAAAAATTTACGAAAATCCCAGCACAAATATAAAATATCTCATTTCTCCCTTCGAGACTAAGGCAATTTCACGAGCGAGAAAAATTGCGGTTCACGCTTAGATTTAATCCGCTCGTTTTATCGTCGAGATTCGAAAAGGGGAGAAATAAATAACGGAAAAGCCTTTCGTGACGAGAGAAACTTTGGGTACGGAAATCCTCGTGTTGCTATTATCGTGAAACGTTTAAAGGGATTGAGTTCGGTGTGATCCCTTTTATTACGAAGCGATAATAAATACATAAAACTATCAACATTTTTGAACAATAAAAATTAACACAAATTCACCAAAAAGAAGTATTGAGGGTCAGGAGAACAGAATGATAAAAAAACAACATCGAAATTTTTAAATTTTAATGAAGTCATTTGAAAGAAAATAAAATTATTCAAAGTCTTCGAAAAAAGATGATGCAGAGGAGCTTTTAGAAAGTTTTGAAAAGGGGTTGCAGGGGTCCCCTTAAGGCTTACAATATATGCTCGAAATTGTAAAGAGAACGAGATATGTACGAACCTCAAGAGCAATGGAAGTCTTACGAATGGAGCATCCATCATTGCCATTCACTCGATACATATAAATTTATTAACGTGGGATTAGTATATACATATATATTTAATTTATCGAAATATAGCGTGAAAGTTGAGGCGCAAAAGGATGAAAAGAGCAGGAGAATTGAAGATTGAGAGCTTTGCTCTCATTCCATGTAGAAGGGACAGAAAATGAAGAAAATGCTAGTTTGAAAGGGTCGTAAGGAGAGACAGGAAAAGAACGAGAGAGAGAGAGAGAGAGAGAAGAATCGTGGTAAGGAGACCATGCACGAAAATGTCCCCCTTACGACTTTGCTTCTATGTGTTTCCTTCTATCAAAGAGCTACTAAAATTACTAAGGGATGAAAGTCTTTCTGTATCCCATGGAAGCTTTATGGTATATATTATGGCTACTGTATCTCTTCCAGAAGGGACGCTGGGACACCTACACACACTTGCACGTATCCCAATCCTGCCAGCATGCAAGGAATAAAGTTCTGTACGAACGGAACTAAAAGATCGATAACGTTCTACTGTTTTTTGTATATAAAACATATGTTTAAATTTTTCACCATTATTTAACGTTTCGTAGACCCATTGGGTCTTTGTGACCCGGATTTTGTTTTGTCATCTTTTATTTGTAGACTTTTAAAGTGAAATGCTCACTTTTTGAGGAGTAAAAATCTTTAATAATTCTTGTTAAACATTATAGTTTAATATTTTGCGAATTTGTGTGATGCCTACGTAGTGAGGAATGTTTGAATTGTACTCCTGATTTTTTTCATATAAAAGTTAAATAAGTCTTTTTTTTGTTCTCATTTACTAATTTATGTTTTTATTTGAATTTCAAAGTTTTTTCTTTTCACAAGGAGTTTGATGTTGAATCTATAATTGACCGACTCATTTCCTACGGATCTTCCGCTTCGAAAAAAAGCTCTTCGGCTCGACAATTTCCGGAGAAAGTACTCTGTCATCGCGCTTTAGAGGCTTTTCCGAATTTCCGGCTTCCTACTTCTCGCAGTACATTGTACCAGGATAGACTGTACACATTAAACTTTCGCTAGTGCAAACAGGTGTAGAGTCTTGATTCCGAAACGACGAGAGCATATAGACACACCGTCTAGTCAACGTGAAAAGCTTTTACGAAATTCAGGCCCAAAATTCGTACAAACTCTTGAGACAAACCAGGAAATCTAAATTACTTTTTGTGCGGATGGATAAAACGTGAACCAAAAAAAAAACAAACATTTTTGTGGTAAAACTAATTAATTGAATTCTGTGAAAATGAGAAAAGAATTTAGCATTTGACGAACGTTTTTCATTCGTTTATCTCGTTAACGTCAAGGGTTTTTTTATTTTTAAAGATAAAACTTTGTAGTAACTTTTTTTGAGTCTCCTGAGATCGCCCGAAATGTCAATATGATAAATAACATGAGCACTCGTAGAATACAAATAATCAAGTTCATATAACTTTTTTATCTGGTTCTTTTATACTCTTTGGTATACTTTTGACGCGAATATGTGTTGTGCAGAGTCTCAAGAGTGCATTGGAAAAGTGCGAGAGCATCGAAAGTTCCAGCACGTATTTCACATTCGGTTGTGCAAGTATGACCAACCTTACGCGAAGGAAAGTTTATTTTATATCGTAGACTCTGCTGCCACTATCGTATTATCGACTTTTATTCGGCCAACGCTCCCAGCGACGCATTCAATGCAACATTTACGTATGACAAACTTTGACTCTTCATGAGATTCTTCAGAAATGAACAATAGAGACATTTTTTTCATTGCTTCATTGATAAAATATTCAAAAATATATGAAAATAAATTTTGAAGGCTTTGTTTGCACAAATTTCATTAAATAAATGAAGTATAAAAACTTTATGGGGTATTTATAATTATTTTAGAGTGAAAGATTTGGTTTTATAAGAAAAACTAATTTAATTTAATTCTTGTTCTCATTACGAAGGACTATTAAAAAACGAATTTAAAAGCAGCGTAAAATCGCACGATTGAGTAAGAAATGAGCTCACCTACTTGTTTTGTCTCTGGTTCAATGGCCGTTCGTATGTCAAAGAAGAAAAACAAATGGAGGAAAAAATTGTGTCGAAAAACAATCAGAGAAATTGAGACAAAAGTTTTCGGTGGATGAGAAAAACTTGTCTCGTTTTTGTTCGAGGGTATGAATGGCATGATTTTTTTTTTTGCGAACAAACGAATAGCAAAAAAAGGAGGATTCCAAGTAGAGTAGGACAGCTGGTTCAACGCTTCTGGTTCATAAAAAAAAAAAAAAACAAACAAACAAAATTCCTTCGTTAATGATTCTCGTTATTTTCGCAACGTCGAGCTCACACTTTACGAGCTTTTCTCATCACTTTTCAAGAGTTGAGAGGCGAAAAAATATGTGACACGAAAATATCGCACGAACGAGAAAAAGGTGAGGGACGAAAATCTCAAATGGGAAATTGAGCTGAAATTCATTTGTACAGCACTCCTGAAAAATTAACATAAAAAAACAAGCATGGAAAAAATAAAACATCAAAACTCTGGCAACGAGCTTTTTTCTTGAGCAATTAACCCCGCGCCATAATGGTGTATTTTTTTTTCTCGAAATTTTAAACTTTTTCATAAATTCAGTTGAATCGAGAAGAGAAATAAAAATGTCGTGTGTTCTGGTAGATTTTCGCGAGTCTAACTAAAAATATTCATGCATCTGTTTTCTCGCTCTTTCTTTCTGCAAAGAGATAAACATTGTGACGTTTAAATGTACAACTGATTCCGCCAATAAATACATATCGTTACCGTGCTGTTTGTGTGTCTGCGTCGTGTTTGTCAAGCATGAGGGTGCATTCGTTCGGTTATACTCGATTTAGGAAACCCAATAATTACATCGCGTCGAGGATGAGAGCCATACGAGCGTTTATACAGCACCCCTTGGCCTCATGTTGCTGGACCACCTCATCAGAATGTTATAACTCGTTGTATTTAACACAATCTACCGACTCCCCATAATTATATATTGCAGGATCATAATAATGATACTGTTGAGCACACAGGTGCATCGTATTATTTAACATTATTATGGAAATCCTGAAATACGCTTATAAAGAGGGCTATTTTATTTTCATTTTTGAAATATTGGTCCAGCGCTTATCCTGGTGAATTTTTACGAGTTCGTCCTAAAACTGTAAATTCAGAGTTTCCCTACTTCACTGTTAACACAATATCGATTAGTAAATATTCCATTTTATTCAATTATTTTCATGATTTTTTGTCATTCTAGAATCATTTTCAAGTTTGAAGATTATTTTATTAATTTTGATAAAATTATTTTATGTTTTATCGTTTAATCAATCTCGAGGAAAGTTAATTTGATTTTTTTTCTCCACTTCGTTTGTCTTTTTTCTGTTTCTGTTCGACCTCCCCCCCCCCCATAGTATTCATCACACAGCTACTCTTTCCTGATGCACCACTTCATCGAATTCGCACGAGGACATTTTTTCACATTATTGTGATATAGAGCCTCGAAGAGTTGCTTAATCCCAAAATGTATAAAAAAAAATTTCACATCCTGATTTCATTTCGCAAAAGCTTCATGTATATTTACTCCTTGATATTTCATATTCCATACCGCCTCAACAACCTCGAAGTATTAATTCTTGGCGCCGTCTGACCAAAACGACTTTTACTACTTACAACGACGAAAATTTCGGAAGCCTCTGTTTTACGAGACCCACGTATACGATCGAACGAATGTGAACGGAGTTTCGAAGGGCTAGTACAAAAAAATGAAGCAATTTTCCGGCTGATACCTTCGTAGTAAAATAACACGAGGGGTTCACAAGAAAAAAAACATATTACTACAATTAAACGGATGGACGCTTGTCTGACGAGAGAAAAAACAAACTCGATTATACATCCCGGAGGATAAAAACGACCGAGTGCTGCAGAGAGCCCAAATAACTCTTGGGAAATAGCTTTACTGACTAATAACCTCCATTACATACAGGAAGACCCTTCGATCTTCATTCTCCACGAACCTGAGTACTACAAAAAATAAAAATAAACGCACCTGAACCACGTCCCTCATCATAACATATATATTTTTTCTGATTTTTTTTTCATAAATGAGATTATTGACCCTGCAATCTATTTTCTTAAAAGTATGACCTACAACGTTGTACAACGTACAATTTTGTTGTTCAAATAAAGTGAATAATGTGAATTTAATAATAATCTGTTATTCGGCATAGAAACATTTTTATCAGTTATTATTATTCTGGAAATTATTTCATTGACATTCTATTTATAAATAAATCCACTTGTAAATATTTAAAAGAGACATCTCATAAGATAGTTTCTATAACGTGTACATTTTGTTTTTTTTTCCTATTTTCCCATCTCAGTTACGAGGATAAGGTTTCCAATAGAAAAATAAAAAAAATATATTTTCGACCAATGTGTTACAGCCTCGTGCGATCGAGGTTATAGCATTGAAGTGCTTTTTTCTATGTATTTTGCCTGATGGAGTGCATCTTTTTTTTTACACATATCATATCTTTGCTCGTCGATAAAAATGCTCTCTTTTGCACCTATATCTACACCTATAGCTATATATATATTTACAAGTATGCCACAGGGAACTATAAACGAGAATAACGTGTGTCCCCATGATATGGCGTTTATCACTTTCTGGGTGTAAAGAAAAGCAAACGACCAACGGTTAGTTATGAACAGGAAGAAAAGAGAGGAAATGTCGATGGTGATGTGAGAAATTTCTTGTCGATTTGTGAGGATGTAAATTTCTATATGCTGACTTATATTTATTGCTCAGTATAGAAAAAAGAAAGTGGGAGCAGTATGAAAATAAAAGTCACGTCATATTTTTCATTTTTTTATAAATAAAAATTAATATTAAAGATATTGAAATAAATGCAGTTTTTGTATGAATAGAAAAACATTTTTATCGTTAAAATGTTTTTTTTCTTCTTTTTCACACACTTCCGATATTTGTTGAATCAATTTTCCTGGAATATTTTTAATTGCACTCTCAGCTAGCGTGACCATTTAAATCTGCAAAAGCTTCGTGCATGTATCCGTCGTAAAATGGTTTGGTGCCTTTGTGACACACGAAAGACAATTAACCGGCGACGGAACATTCTGTCGGAGAATAGAGTTGAGGGGTGAGAGTGAGAAATTCTCTTTGGTCTCGATTGGCACTGTAACGCGAATATTACTCATCTCCCCTATACTTTGTATTCCTGATGCATTACCTCATGCATTTACGTCACGTGTCCTTTGCACGAATGTCCCCTGAGACAATTATTAGTCTTGTACAAACACAGAAAAAAAGAAGAAAGATTTTCTTCATCGATATTCAATGCAATCAAAATCAAAAAGAATAGAGAAAAATTAATCAAGACATAATTAATTAATGTTTTCATTACGAATAAATGGATGAAGATAAAAATTTATGTATTTGGCGACAGTTCAACGCTTCGTTGACAAACTTAAACTTAGCCACAGCATTGACACATGGGGTTGAATTGACCCGGAGCTTTGCCCAGTTTTTTAAAAATCAGAAGTAGACTTTAGAAATTCTTTAAAAAAAAAGTATTCATGTGAAAAAGTGAACTTGACGTATTAGCGAAATGAAAAAAAATCGTTCATTCCAGTGGAAAAATATTGTCAATCTTCGAAAATATTTCCTCAGTAGGGATAATAATGGCCGAAAGATAAGCCCGGGTCAAAATGACCCAGTGTGTTAAGCATGGATGAGAAAAAATTCGGCACTAAAAATTGCGATAGAATAATCTCTTTAATAAGAATGTTGCATTTTCTCGAAATTTTGTTTATTGAAAATGTGAATAGCGAAATAAATTGCTACATTATCTGTACAGACATATGAGTTACGGTCGCCATAGGCAACCCCGAGTCGTGAAACTGCGAGGGTGTGGAAAACTGAAATTCCCATAGAATCTATACGGTATATCATCTTCAGTAGAAAAAAAAGCGATATCAAAAGTGGAATGAAATATGGACGAGGGAAAAAAAAATCGTATTTCTGACTACGAAATACATCGCATCGAATAAATACATTTTTTTCGTGTTTCGAATGTTACGCTTTCAAGCAAGGAATTTTTTCATCGCTGAACAAAAATTCAAACTATGATGGGTTGACCGGAAAAATATTCTTTTATTCGCACCGATGATTCGACTGGTCGTAAAATTTTCTAGGCTTAGACTAAGCCACGTAAAGCCAACGTTTTATTTTTCCTTCTCGTATATCTCATTATCGAGATAATCCCGAGACAGGAAAAACTCGTCCAAGAACATACAAAAGTATATATATATAGATATAAAATTCAGTCTCGAAAAGCACCCTTCGTTCATTTCAAACACTCATTCCCTTTCCACCCTCCGGCAAAGGGAGGAAGGAGGAGGAAGAGATAACCGAGAGAAAGAAGCAAATACGAGTGATGAACAGTCGTCATGGACACCGCCCTCTATTCACTACAAAAATCATCCCCAAACCTTCAGACCCACGATTTTTTTATCCCTTCTCGAAGATGAGATTGACCGACCAAAGTTAAAGGAAGCGACCAGAAGTGAGGAAAGGGAACGAATGAATTAAGTATGTGAGTGAACGCTCGAGAAAAATGGATCACGAGATGAAAGGAAGGAAAAAGATGTATGTTGTGATAAAAAAATATAAATATATATACGTATATATGAGCACGTGGGAATATTCCATGTCAATGCTCTCGCCCCTTCTTTTTATAAGAGTTTCATATCCATACAGGGTGTTTCAAAAAACGGCAAAAAAATATCAATCGTGTTTCCAGATGAGAGCATCAACAGTTTGCATCTTTCTATTCCAATTTTTCAAACTACCATTTAGTTGCTGATTACGAATCTGAGCTTGAAATTGAAAAATTAATTATTTCTTTATTTCTTTAAACTAAAAACAAGAGTACGAAAGATTTTGAAAAAATTCCGAAAAATTTCTATTTCGTTGTTCTTGATAGTTTAGTAGAGAATGGATTTTTTCAACATCAAAATTACGAAATTGAAGTATTTATTTATATGTTGTATTTGGGGAATTAATAAATTGATGGCTTTTTAAATATTTTGTCACAATTATGAATATCCCAGAGACTATGTAGAACGAAAAAAAACCCTGTATTTTTATGTGTTTACGAAATTTGTAAAAAAGTTGTGATCAAAAAAAAAAAAAAAAAGCTTCGTCATCAACGAGAGCAGAAAACATTTGTTTCTTGTGACATATACATAAATCGAAATGGAGACACGTGTATAAGTGGAGGAGCAGAAGACAACTCTGATCAGAAGGGACACGTATACAAGTAGGAGGGAGGGAAAAATGAGGAGTGATTTTCCGCCATTACAGGCAACTTTCTATCTATTAAGCTCCATTTTATTAGGGCTTTCGATTTTCTGAAACAAAACGAGGGGTTTCTTGACAAGATAAGCTCCGTGTAGGCAAGACAATTTTCTATCTGTTCGGAAGCTTGAGATTGTTGATCTATCAAAGATATTATTACATGTAATTTTCCAAAATATCTATGAAGATTTGCCCACCGTTTTTTCTAATCTATAATTTGACTTTTTTTTGTTATTCGTTAACATTTCGTTGTTGTTAATTATAATTTATTGTTGCTTAATGGCATTTTTTTCAACTTTTTGTTGGCACAGAGAAAATGTGGAGTTCGGTGACAGCAGCTGGAGTGGAAAATGGTCCAGCGCCACCATCCAGAAGCAAACATAGTGCGACCCTTTTGGCAGGACACGTTTATCTGCTAGGTGGTCGAAATGGAAATTTACCACTAAAGGATCTTTGGCGATACAGCCTCGGTAAGCACTTTCATTATTCATTAAAATTCCAACCAAAAATAATTAAAAAATTTCTAACCAACAGAGGTAAACAAAAGATTGTATGACAACCAAAATATTTTCGATCCCCAAAAAGTGTGTATTTTTTTGACGATTTTTGATCTCGTAACGAAAAATAATAAAATAATAAAACAATAAAATAGTAATAAATATTTAAAATTTCTGTAAAACACATTTCTCAACCATGACTCGGTACTTTGTAATTTGAGGGTGAAATTATAATCCCGGCAATTTGTAATACTTTTTATCCCGTAGATTTTCCTCTTTAATCTCGCGTTTCGCGGCTCCTACGTGCCTCGAGATAGAAGGGAGAGAATTGTCGAGTCCAGAAAATCCTGTAATTACTGTAGAGTTTAGCAGCGGTCGATTAGGGAGCCTCGAATTTCTATGGTGGGTGTGGACACACACAGACACAGATTTAAGTGTACATAGTCTGGGTATATACAAACATACCTACATATACGTTTACAAAGTCAAGGTTTGACCGTTCGAAGACCCGAGTTTCGAAGAGCCAACCCCCACAGAACAGTACAGGCGAATTGTGCAAGGGTGGAACAGTGGATGCGCCATGGTGGCATTTCAACAGGGGTTCTGATCAATAATACACCATTATTAAGGTCTTTCATCAAACGAACAAATCCCTTAATTATTTCTTCGTATTAAATCAATTTATATTAATACATAAATCTCTGTATGCTGTTCAATATTGATTTTCGTTTTCAAAATTGCGGAGTTTCGATACAAGTGACAAAATGTGACCATTTCATTCAAATTTATATATTGGATTCCGTGACATATTCTGAATGTGTTCTCGAAATTTCAAAACGATCGCCTACACTGGTTTTACAAAATTCAAAAATATTTTTTTTCTGTAATTTTTTTATGTAATTAATGTTGAAAACTCGACATAATAAAGTTTTCGTTGACGATCATGGTATAAATTCATTGTATAAAATGTTTTAAGGGCCAACAAAAATACTCGAGAATCCCCACGTGAATTGCTGACGTTTTAATTAATTTCGAGATCCGTCAATAGCGAGACCGAGAGTTCATTTTGATTGTAAATATTCCTATATTTGTATATCGCTATAGAATGCGATGCACACTAGAGTGAAGAGGGCTACGTTTATAGCGAGCGTGAAGTGGATGATGATGGCGATGATGAATTCCCAGTTCATTAAAAGAAGCAACAAGGATCGTTTCATCGACGACTAATTAACGTGGTCAATGTATCGTTAAAATGCCATTTTTAATGATTTTTTTTTTCGAAGCACATGTGCTTGAAGGTTAATTGATGTTTTCACTATTTATTGCAAATATATTGAACCTCGTTTTTAAATTTATTTTCATCTTAATTTCGAGTGGGGAACGAATAAATAAGCAAAATAATTTTATTTCCATATTTACAATACGGAATAAAATTATTTTATAGTTGTTTTACATTTTAATGACTATTCTATATTTTGGATAATATTGACGACGAAAATTTCCACTCGATTTCATCGTCGTCTCGAGAAACGCCTGTTACTCACGGATCCATGAATTTAAGTTCCACGCTTCGCTCAACTCTGCAGTATTATTGTACCAATTGAGGGTTAACTTGACAACTATATATTCTTATAATAAAATTTATGTAGCTGAAACAGGAGATAACGGATAATCGAAACTATATTTTTTCGAATCCAATGGAAAGATAAAGAAGCAAAAGTTTACAAAGAATTTCGTTGGATCAAACAATCAAATTGTACAGAATTAACAAAATAAAATAATTATTGTAAAATTATTCATAAAATTTGATAAATAAAACGAGTATTTAACGCTCAATGAAAAAATGATTGAAGAAAAATTGAATTTTATAATTGCTAAACGGTTTCCCCCTGATAGTGAAAATAAATGAAGTTTGTTTTTATTCCAAATTTATTGATAAATAAGATCCGGAAAATCTGTAAAATTTATCCCCGTGTGTACACAGCATGACGAGAACATATTCCAGTGGTAACTTGGGGGTTTTACGTCGCGTGTAAACTTGAAGGGTAAATCGTGGTTGATTCGAGAATCCGGGTTGGGGACGGGGTGAGCTTTTATCCAGCGTAGCCACAGAAACCAAGACCTGCATATAACATCCCCTATATGGGGTCCAGTTCGTTCGGTCAATATCAGCCAAAAAGGGAGAATATGTGAGAAGCGAGAAAACCAACGAAAATAACGAGCTCCGAAACCCATTTTTTTTTTTAAATTACTTTATTTTCTAAATTTATAAAAGAATTACAAAATTAATTATCAACTTTTAATCATGCGAGAACTATGATTAAATTACATGAAAAATAACTATTGAAAACGAATGGATGCAAGATCGGTGAACGCTTTCGGCGATTGTTAAAGCCCTGGGCGAGTTCAATCACATAAAAAGAAAAATAATTTGAATAAAATTATGAAATTATTTGAAAAACATATAGAAACAATAGATAAAATGATGAAAAATCATGAATATAGTTGAATAAAATCGAATATTTACAAATCGATATTATGACAGGAGCGTAACCACGAGAAGAGCATGAATTAGTCTCGTCGAGCGGTCGACCGAATATGGACCAATCAACGACGTAGGCGTAGGCGGATCCCCTTGGGCAAACTATTAATCAAATGGGCTTGTACGTTGGGGTGTTCCGGCTGAATATTAAAGCAGCTATCAAAAGGGTTGTGAATCCCCATTCACGTCTGTTCCCAAGGGAAAAAGTTGCGTCAAGGGTGCACTACGTATAGGGTTCTTTTGCTCCTTTAATTATTACAAATACAATGTTAAAATACCCTATTTCTTCTCATCGAGCTTAAGAAGGAATCATAGATGACAAAAAAAATAAAAGTTTATCAACTTATGATCGAATCAGTCGAAAAATAATGTAATTATTGTTGCTTAATCAACAAAGTGATGAATAATTATTATTTACACATATTTTTAAAAAATTGTAAAATAAACCCTCTGATAATTTTTGACTGTGATTTTATTAATAAAAAACCACAATGGAGACATCGAATTTTGAACGATTTTTGTTCATGCCCATTCGTTAAAACGTTCAAGATCTTCTTCCATTTTTTCTTTCATCACTTGTCCCCTTTCTAGAGCAAAAATATTGTGACAACCCCCTGAGGGTGTTTTTACTCCTCGAACAGAGTCGGGGATCGTTTTATTGTGACAAAAAAAAAAGAAATTTTTCTGGTGAGTTCGTAGGCTACCTCTGCTCCGAGGGGGAGAAAAAAGGAGCTCGAAGGGTCCTCGACAGGTTGAGATATCAGAGAGCCTTCTGCACTCGTTGCGATCTGCATTTTTACCCCCTAGCTCCTATACTTTTCTCCCAAAACGTATTTTAATTTCCTGCATTGCAAATGAATTTATACAATCTACGATTGTATCTCTCGATCATCTTAAGAAAAAAATATATATTTGTATACTTTGAATTTATAATGATAAGAGAATATAGCTATATATATGAAAAGTCGATTTTCGTTTGTTAAATCAAGAGAATTGACGTCGCATTCATTTCAATGGATTCGAGTGTCAGCCTCTTCCGTCATTAAATGGGGGGAGCAAAATTCCAGTGAAAAGGGTAAAAATCAGAAGCAAAGGGATGAAAAAAATTATACAATATTGTTGAGAAAAAAAACATAATTATTCATAAGCCAAAAAAAAGGCTATAACATTCAATGAGAAAAGTGAATTTAAAAAAATTGAAAATGGTGACGATTCGACATCGGTAACCTCTGAAGGATGAAACCAACGAAGTATTGGGAATAAAAACACGAACATTGACGCGTGGTTTTTGATTTTTGTCACTCAATCCTCAATTCGGTAGCAATCATGGGAAAAGACGATTTGCACTCGTTCGGTCGAGTCGTCGCCGCAATTCGTAAATTAAACGAAAATCAGGGATCCTCGCAACAAAGAATCTTGAACTACTTATCCGCCGAATATGGATTGCCTAAGGAATCGATCAAACGTCCGGTAACTATTCGTGCTTTGCGAAGCTTCTTAAATTGGATAATGCATAAAAATCGAGGGTAATGGGAAAATGTCGTTTCATTTTTTTTTTCCATTATTCTATTGGATGTTGACACGAGAATGACAATTTTTTATCGAAAACGAATGCAAATAGCACTAAAAAGAATGTAAAGAAAATGAATTTCTATCTGATTTTGGTCTTCCTTTCCATTGAATTTGTTTAGTAATTATTCTCGAATGTATATTTTCGACTTTCTATATTTTTGCATAAAGTCAAAAGGTCCTAAAAAGTCTAAATTGGAATGAATATTTTTTTTCTTTTCATTTATCTTTTCTTTTTATTGCAAAATCCAGTTCTAAATACTGACATTTGATTTTTCTTTCGCGTATTTTTATGGTGTGTTTCCTATTGTCATCATAGTTGGCGAAAATATTGAAAAGATGTGAAGATTTTGGGATAGTGGAGCACCGAAATGGTGAATACACGTTTCAATTGGCACCGGGACCGATGACAACCTTGAAGAGGCCGAGTTGTTGCAAGTGTCCGGACTGTAACGGAGCATGTGGATATTGTCCGAAAACCGGTGGAAGAAAAGCACGAGGGATGACGAAGAGAAGAAAAGGAAGTAGAAGACGAGGAGGAGGAGGAGGTAGTAAGGGTTGTTCGAGCGGAAGACGAGGAAGGAGTAGAAAACGATCTGGAAAAAGTCGTCGAAGCCGAGGAGGAAAAAGTCGTCGAAGCAGAGGAGGAAAAAGTCAATGCGGCCCTAGTAGAAAAAGACGAAGTTCGAGAGCAAGAAGCGCAGGATGTGGAAGCAGAAAAAGAAGAGCAAGTAAACGAAGAGAAGGAGGAGGAAGAGGAAAAAGTCGAAGAAGAGGCAACAAATGTGGTACCTCAAGATCGCGTCGTCGAAGCAGAGCTACTCGTAGCAGAACTCGAAGTAGTCGAAAAGGTGGAAAATGTGGAAGTAGTACGCGCAGAGCACGACGAAGGCGTAGCGTTAAATCAAGAAAATGTGCTTCAGGACAACAAATGCTTAAAGTTTCCCCTTCGAGACTTTCAAAACACGGTACATAGGACGTGAGCATTTTTACCAAATGATTTCACTTCGTATATATTTTTAATAAACTTAAAAAAGCAAAAAAAAAAAATATGCAAAATTCTTAATTAATTATTTTCCCATTTGATGATTTTCATCCAATTTACGACAAACATCAAACGTTTCATTTAAATAAATGTTAACTCATTATGTGACCATGAAAAACTTTGCTATTCATTATTCCTCAGAGGATGCCTACGAAAATCAAGAAACGGAGCTTCCGATGATTGAGCGAAGAGTTTCATTCGTTCGATGAACCTTTTCACCTCTAAAACCACTTTGTATCCCAATATCCACATTGTATATTTTGTGCAACACTACAAATGAAGAAATGTCACATTAACTTTCCGGAACCATAACATAATGTTACAACAACGTGGAAACAACTATTCAAACACACAAACTATCGTTTTTTGTAATTGTATTCTTTTTATATCCAAATGATGTTTACAAATGTATTTTTCTTATATCGTAATCGAAGCGAAGAAAATACATTCAGTTGTTGAACAAACAAATCTTGAATTAATAAATTTTAAAAAATTTTAAGCAATTTTCTCATCTATTTTTTTAAATCAACATCGAGGAGAAATCATGAAAAAGCAGATCGTGTCTTCGTTGCAGAATATAAGAGAGCTCAGGAGTGCAGAAGTGCACTTTCAATATTGCACGACTTTGAAGTGGATGAGTTTGCAAAAGTGTTTTTTTTTTCGTGGACAATAGACTCCATAGATTTTCTTTCTCAAGAGAATCAACGAACATGATGATACATCACGTGTCATGGTAATCAATGTCGGGCATCTCTAGTGTCGATTATTTCAACGTACGAGCATTTCCCAAAGATGCGGACTCAAAAGCTCAAGATCTCTTTCGCTAAAGAACCTTTTCGTCTCATCGACATTTACGTCGTGAATGCTTTGTCTAAAGGCACGTTTTTCCTTCGCTCTTCATCTCCTGCTGTTACTATGTCATTCACAATTTTTCCACTTTCTCGATAATTTTTCAGTCACGAGAGCTTTTCGACGAAAACAAGAACCAAATCCTCTCAGCTCAATAAAAACAATAATGAATTCTACTTCAAAGTACATTCGAGGTCTAGAATGACCCAGAAAAAGTTTGAGTCCAAATTCGAGCTCCTGATTCTTTTGAGAATTGAAAAACCTTAATAATGTTTTGAGGAAATGCTGTTTTTATGAATAAATCGTTTTTTTTTTTTTTGTAAAATTATTCTTCTACCAGTAGAACTAAAATTATTTTGGCAAGAATAATTATATATCAAGATCAATAATTATACTATGGAATCAGGAAGAAAAAATCGTGAATTTTGCGCATGTGACAACTGCACAAAGTCCCTTAAGCCAATTATTACGTGGTGTGGCTGTAATTACGAGTGAATTAATGGAAAATAAAAAAAAGTTCTAATCATTTAAAAACTCAAGTATGTTTTTCTCATCGTAAAAATATTTGAGAGGTGAAAAATACTGGAAGAAAAATTACGAGAGAATTTGAGAAAGTTGGAAAAAGAGAAAATAAAAATAACATCTTGACTTTCTTTGATCCACGAGCGACTGTAATTCGTTTCTTTGGCTTCAATATTCATGGGTGATTCGTAGGTATGATTCACCCTTGTTTAAAGCTGAGGGCAGAAACTGCGAAGCCACGAGGGAGGGTGAAAAAAAAAATACATATATATTTTATATGTACACTTTTCGTAAGACTGTGAGAGTTGAAAAATGTAAGCTCTCAGAATATTCTCGGCACTGTGACTGTATGCCCATTACTTTGACATATTCCTCGTGGTTAGGGGAGCAGAAAAGTTATACTGCAGATATCCACAAGAGAAAACAGCCTCCTTCCTATTTTCCCTTCTCCTCTTTCGTCATTCTCTTTTATTAACGCATTCATTCGACTGAGGCCACTGTTTTCTTTTCTGGTATGTTTTTTTATATTTTTTATTAAAGTCTTACCAGCCTCTCTCAGTTTTCCTCGTGTTTGAAATTGCAATCCCCCTAAAATATCCATGCTCGATCTATTTGAATATAAATTGCACCTCGTTCAACACTTTAATCTTTTGCCGCGTGAATTATTTCGTGAAATAAAAATTCTAAATCGAACTCGTGCTTTGCATAATGGAAAAGTTACTTTGTACCTTTATTTTCGCGGTACAATCTTACGGGAAATTGTCAAAATATATATCATTTCTAGAAGTTCCTTTCGATCCCACAGAAGAAAATTGAAATAAATAATGTATTTAAAAAAAAAAAGGTACCAGTAGGTTCATTCATTTATTAATTTATTCATTGACTTGTTTCCGCTCAAACTGAAAACATTTCCACTCTGCTTGAGGCAATTGCAGTACCCTTTGTCGGTTGTTCTCATTGTTACGATCTTTCAAAAGTGGCCTAATTCTACCTCTCTCTCTCTCTCACTCTCTCTGTAATTGTCGAAAGGGGTTCACATTCTCCATTGTCATTTCGACACAGTCAGCTTTACACCCTCAGCCATTATATACACAGAAATGTACATATGTGTATAAACGATACGAAAATTATTTTTTTGACAACGTGCCATTTGGATGGTAATATTATTATTTAATGAAAAAAAAAAGAAACAATTAGTTGTTTTAAAAAATAAACGTGAACAACGAATCAATAAATTGTGTAATAATTTATATTTTAGCACTCAGTTATTAATATTTCAATAACACTAATAATAATAATAATTATTATTATTATTATTGTTATGTGTGTTTGGTGCAACCTGTGCAATGAATTCTGCACATCACTGACTTAGAGCTTCCTCTGCTCATTCCTGCCCGACCTTACTGCTTTATTTATACTATTCTCTCTTTCTCTCTCACTCTCTCTTTCTTTGCCCGGAAAGACATCGATCCACCCTCTCACTATCCCCATGTGCCCTTCACGAACTTTACTTTCAACATGCACCCGCGAATACCGTCGCGATATTTTTAGAATGTCAACAAAATAAATCGAAAACTAAAAATACTCAATTGTTTAAATATGTTTTTATAAGAAATAGGAAATTATTTGTATGCCAATTGAATTTTCATTTTTTATTTGTAAAAATTTGCTCCAAAGTCATTATTTCATTGATGACAGAAAGATTGACGAATTTATTGAAATAGTTTTGTTTGCAAAATTCAAATCACTTTGAAGTTCTGTATTTTTGTGTCAATGGCAATGATTTTTTTATAGCTCATTTTACTTATTTTTCGTCCGAACAAAACTTGACTTCAGATTAAAAGAGAAAGAGAGAGAGAGAGAGAGAGAGATTAAAGAAAAACTTGTGGGCGATAAAGTTTGCACGTATGTGTGAAAAACTAGGGCACGTTTTGCTTCAACAGTCAACGAGAGTTATGCGAACGAACGAGGCATGCACGATGCATCATACTCGAGTGAAGAGGGCAAGGGAGAGACAGAGAGAGAGAGAGAGAGAGAGAGAGAGAAGGAAAGAGAGACTGTACACTAGTCTTTTCACAGTAAAAACGAGGATGAAAGATCGATTAATATTCTCAGTGTCTGGAGTGACTTGAAAGAAAATTCTCTATCGTAGTTTCATGATCGTAGGCCACGAAATTCTTATATGAAGTTAGAACCAAAAGAATAATACTCAAAATATCAATATTTAAAAGAAGAATCAAGCAAAAAAATCATACGACACCAATTTTTGAAAGTAAAAAAAAAAACACTTTCTTCGCACTGTTCTACACTTTTTAAGTTTGGTAGCAATTTCATTATGGAATCTTTATCAAATATGACTTTATTATACATTGTTCTCTTCGTTATCAAAAAACGAAAAGAATAGTCCCAAATAAAACCTAATAAATTTTGTAAACTTAGAAAAAATTACAGTAATTTTTATTTCGTTTTTATTTTTTGTTTTCAGCTGAAAGCAGATGGGAAGAATTGCATCCCAGTGGAGAAAGACCTCCAGCCCTTCAAGAACACAGTGCAGTTTCGTACAAGGATTGCCTTTACGTATTTGGTGGAGAGCTCGGATTTTCTGCAGGCACCGAAACGCCACTTTGGGTTTACAATGTCAAGGTGCAGTGAACAAAAAATAATTAACAAACATTTTAAAAAATCATTAATTGAAAAATTCTCGAGAGGAATTTAGAAAAAACGTTTAAATACCTAAACGTATGTAAATACTCAAAGAAAAAATTTAAATTCATTAAATTTTTTGACAGCTCTTGACATTTAGTGTGTTTCAAAAGCCATTGCATTGCACATTGTTTTTTTTTCTATATTTTTTGCTGATCGACTTTCGTGCCTTAAAATAAAACGAGGTCAAACCCTCTCGAATCCTTTTTTTATCCACCAATAAAAACCTCGTTGGCTCAATCTCGTTGTTTCGTTGCTTTGACCAAAGGAAATTCAGGATTAGCAATTTTCTCTTTGTCTATTTTTCCCTCTCTTCTATTCCTTCGTCAGTCGATTCTCGGACGAATGCTTTTTTCGAGCGATTCTTGGCTCGAAGGTAGTGGAGAATGCAAAAAAAAAGAGATGTTTTTTGGGTTACTGAACATCTCTTTCGTCTATTATTCGGCTTTGGCTCCAAGATTTAATATTTTTATGTGCTATTTTACGATCCACGAATATGTACTTTATTACAATCGACTATGAGAATTGCCTGACAATTTGGATGATTATCAAAAAGTGATTTGACATCGAAAGAAATAACAATAATTTTTATTATTCTTTCAATTTTAGATTCTTCATCTTCGATCGAAAAAAATGTCTTCCAAACGGATAAATAAATATTTAAATATACGAAAAGGGCTGATTTTATGATCGACAATATCAAATACGCCTTTCTGTCTCTAAGGAACTCCTGTGTACATATAATCACGGATTTGGCTGGTTGAGTTTATAACCTGTCTGAGTACGTCGTTTCTGTAACTACTATTGTCCCAATATGCTCGAACGCGCGCCGCTAGAATTTCCCAATCTCCCTCAAGAATTGATCCTCTCTCAGGGTTTTCTCACCCTTCTACGCGCTCAATAAGGTTTTCCCTTCGTCAGACACGATGGATTCTCTTGGGACGTGGTTTCGTTACGAACTCAAATTCTTCGTGGCATATCTCTCAATTGAAAGTGTATACCATCCAAGCAAATTGATGATAAGATAATACGATTTTTTACTATAAAACTCAACACGATCTAATTTTCTTTATGAAATTTGCCTCTATTTCAAGCAGGGGATCAAAATTTCTCGTTCAATATTTATTCGATAAAAAACTGTGAAACGAACGTTCAATTTTCAACGAAAATTCTTACATCCTTATTATTGAATTATTATTAATTTTGAAAAAATGATAAATCAACAAAATTTTAATGGACAACGCAATAAATCGGCACAGTTCTTATGAATCAATTTGAAACAAAATATTCGATAAATTTACATTGCATTTAAAGTTTTAACAATTATCTGTACACTAAATTGATGAAAGAATAAATTTTCGACGTTAACGAAACAAATTCAATGATAACAGTAGTCTCGCCAGAGCGTTTTTCAACAGAATTTTTGAAAAATTTGACAACTCATGAAGGGAAATATTAGCAATCTAAAATAGCACAGTTTTACACGCATTTGTATTGTTAAGCAGTAGGAAAATGCACACTTCACGAAATAACTCTGTAACTGTTCTACAGATTAGAATTTTTTTCTTTCCAATTACAAAAGATTTTGCACAGTAGAAATGGTCTTTAAGTTTTGCATTAATCTTTTTTTCCAAAATTTTCAATATCTACGAGCATTTCCATAAGAAAACAACTATACAAATATTGGATTATTTCGCAAGTAATATCCGGCGAGTTTCCAAAAATGAACTGGAAATTAAACTTTTGAACGTGACTGTAGCGAGATTACAGCGTCAAATAATCAAAAATAAAAAGTATACAGATTTTTTTTGTTCAGAACGACATTTTCTTGCTGATTTTTTTCAAGGATTCTTATTTTTAAGTGCGGAATCCTGCAAAAGTGAAGCCATAGAGGTACCATTGGTGCAAGGGCATTATTGTGGAAATATGGTGGTCCTTGGTGTGACACTCGGGAGTGTGACAACCCTCGAAGTCGATTGCTATACAAGGGTGTAGATGAATCGAGAAAAAGCGAGAGAGAGAGAGAGAGAGAAAAAGATAGAGAGAGAGTAGACTTCGAAGAGTGAAAGTGGAAGGGCACGTGTAAAACTTGTTACCGATGACGTAGCTATTGATTTAGCGGTTTCTGTCGAGGGTGCCAAAACGGAAACTCCTGTTTTTCTCTCTTTCTTTTTCTCGCTCTTGTGATGATCGAGCCTCTTTTCGTATATTTCTCCCACCCCCTATTTTTTTCTGTCTCGCACAAATACGAGCAGACAACCCCATGGGTGTCCTTGCCCCCATATAGCCCTTCTAGGTTTCGCAGTTTCCCTTCGTAAAAGATGTCTGCACGACGTCATTAAGCACCACCTTGACACTATGGGGAACTCTAATTCTCCCTGTTTTCTCCTTCCACCTTTTATATACACATATATATATATATATGTATAATATCGACAGTCGTGATATTACGAGGGTTCCTGATGGTCATTATCGATAAGGACAAAGGGTTCGTCTTATTTCTTCCCCCTCCTCCATTTAATCCAATATTTATTAATCATTATTTATGCAAAAAAATACGATAACATTCAAGATTTTTTACTTTGAGATTGTTTCACGAGGGCAACAGGCCAAAAATTGTCGTTTTTGTGACATGTTAATTATAACTATGCGGAACAACTTCAAGTTGGTTAAATTGTTATTTTATTATTTCGACACAAAATTCGATCATTTGCATTGAAAAAACTATATTTTTTAAACAATTTCCCTCGTGCGGTTCCGACGTTAATAATAAATGACTAAATTTATAAACTCCATGTTTCTCATTACTTTGGTTTACCTCCTTAACGAGGGCTCCGAAGACATCTCGATTAAGGGGTTGAATATGAGTGTAACGTAACTAAGGGCTCAATGTCCTCTTCAAGGACGATCTCGTTGTACGTCCAGAGAAGGGGCAACAGAAGGAGGAGAAACACTCTCGTATATAACTCTGAGATTTCAATTTCGCGCACGAGTTACATTTGCCTATCGTATACTTTTTTCGATCTCCTATAGGAAGAAACGAGAGAAAGCGAGATAGAAAAGGGAACGCAAGGGCTCGAATATTGAGTTTCGGAACGACGGTCCTGGGAAATAGAGCCCGCAGGCCATTGAAGTTTATCGATTCTGTTTCTAATTTGTTTGCAACTAAAAAAAAAAAAAAAATCAAATTTCTAAAGGAAAAAAGGAAAAACTAAAAGTTGATCGTTAAAAGTTGTTTTTTCATCTCTCTAAATAATGCAAATGGATTGCCATCTCGAACCAGATTCTTGTGCAGTAACCAGATTGGATCTAAATGATAAATATTTGATAAAAACCCTAAAAAAAGATGCTAAATATTAGAAATATAAATATAAATTTTCAAAGCCCTTGATTGCCGATGATTATAGCCAAAAATAGATAAGGGTGGAAAGCACCCTCGTAATTTCTCTTCGTTTCACCATGCAGGAGAATTGAGAAGGTTGCCTGAATTGCTTACGAGAGAAGGCCTAAGGTTTGGGAAAGGCTCTTGGGTCTAGTAAAAGGTACACTCTCGTACAAGATGGTAGAGAGAAGCTGTTGACACCAGATGTTGCCAAAAACGACATTCCATACCCCCTGCTCGTTCGTTTTCACGTCGAAGGAGAAATCGTCGAAGATTTTACTCCGGACGAATACGAGAAGAGACCGAAAGCATGAAAAGCGATATACCCTCTGAAACTCCATGGGGAATAAGTGCAGAAACGAGGGAGAAACCCTTCGTGAATATTCGATATATATTTCAAGTGACGTTCCTCAAGATTATCGATTTTCTTTGAATTTAGATGTTTATAAATAATTCTTTCAACGTTATCAACATAATTCATAATATTTTAAAATAAATAATATAATTTTCATTATTTTATCGTTTCTCCATGTATATCCCTACGAAATTTTACGATCCCGTCTCATCATTTTAACCCTAGTTCACTGTTCCTGTAAGAAAGTCTCACCCGAGAGAGTGGTCCGAGAGCCAGTGGCAGTTGATTATGACCATCAAAAAGTCAGAAAAACTGCCTTCCCCTGAGCGATTGATACGCGACCCGTTACATGGCTAAACGACCACCTAACCAAGTATCGAACTCGCCGGCACAGAAAACAGATTTTGTTGAAAAAACGTAAAAATAAATATTAGTGAATAATAACATGATTTTTGTAATTTACACAATATTCTTGAAATATCATCAAAATTTTATCACTATCCAATATGTGGTAAATATAATAATGATTATTATTTAGAAAGAAAAATCTGATAGTTTTTAGAGATTTTGTTAAAAAGTTTAAATTACTAAATGATTGTAATGTTTTATCTTATGAAACACTCGTAATGTAGATAAAAAAAAAATTGAATCCGACGACATAAAAAGTCGAGAATTTTATCTTACAATGAGAAACCGCAATGCACCCTTTTCATACTTCCGCAAGGTCATTTAGCTCGTAACTTGAATCCATTAATGGTACACGGGGTCAATCTGACTTGTAAATTTTTGTGAGCACAGTATTATACGAGAGACATTGAGCGAATGACTTCCGGTGTTAATAAAATTTAAAACCATTGCGCTCGTGATTTACGTCACAAAATTTTACTTTATTCGTCAAGATGAAAATTTAAAGAAATATTCCAAGAGTTAAAAATAAGCAAAAATGTAATGTAGAGTGTTGTTTGAAAATGACAAGAAAATTAGTGACTCGTTACAAAATGTACGAACAAAGTTTTAAACTTGTAATTTTTTTATTTTTATTACGTTCCTGAAAGAAAATGATAGAACTGAAGAGACAAAAAACGTGAAATCTCCATGGAACAAGCACCCTTTTAAACTCTTTTCTAGTTTTATTTTTTATTCCTTTTTTTTTTGACACAAAAAAGACAGTGGTCCACACCAGAAACGTCGAGGCTTTCAACCGGGTTACCATGACTACCTTTGGTCCATTTGTTTTTAATCACTGGACCATGGAAAATCTTTCCCCGTCTGCTCTCGTCTTTTTTTTTCTTTTTTTCTTCTACTCTCATTTCCCTTCCTTTCCTTCCAACTCTATATACTTCAGCATTGTATCCACGTACACAATGTTCATTCCGAATTCGTCCAGAGAGAGCTTGGATTACCGAGAGCCACCCTCGGTTACCCGGAGACGAGATAAACACGATTGAAGCCCAATGCGAGGGTGAAAACATCCCCCTACAGTACACCCCCACCCTTTTCAGCCCTCCCTATATGTTTTTCATATGATTTATTACCACGTGACTCCTTTTTGCTCTCTCCGCATTTTTCTATCGTCTTTGGTCACAATCGAAAAATAAAAGTATGAAATTGCAACTTTTATTTACTCGTACTCGTCGCATTGTCGTCGTTAAAAGTTGTTCACAATTTTTGAATAAATGATTTCTTTTTTTATTTCTTATTTATTGTCATTGTTCATAGACCAATTCCTGGAGAAAAATAAGAGCACAACGAGGTTGCGCAGTTCCTAGGGGACGAAGAGGACACACGTCTCTTGTACATCGAGGCCAGATGCTCATTTATGGGGGATATCAAGATCTTCGAGGAAGTTCTCCCGAGCTTTGGGCTTTCCATTTTGGTAACTTTACACCTTACACTACTATATACAAACAATAAATTGAAAACAGAAAATGGTAAAAGTTCTTCATTAACTGATTTTTCGATCCTTTTGGATAAAATTCCTTCAATTGGGACATAAGAATAAACCTTCGCTGTTAAAATAATGAGTGAGCAGAAAAATCATGATAATATTAACGATCCCTTAAATTTATGCCAGAAACTGAATCGTGGCATCTTTTATCATCGAGCGAATGTGGCCCAGCAGCTCGTCACAAACACTCAGCTGTTTTGCACTGTGATGCAATGTACGTTTATGGAGGAATGACGGATCTTCAAGAACGTAGCGATTGCTGGAGATGGGACGTAAATACAGCCTCGTGGTTTTTGCTCAAAAGTAAACCAGGCCCGGGACCACTTCATGGTCATGCAGCTTGTCGTTTGCCCAGTTGTATGTTAATTTTTGGTGGCGAAAGCGGAGGGCTCGCGACCAATGAATTGTGGCGTTTTCATTTTGGTAAATTGTCCAATTGGAATACAAATTTTTATTTCATTGGAATTGAATAATTTACTTGGAACACTGATGTGTCTTTTGTTAAAAAAATATATATATAAAATCTCGTTTGTTTTAAAGGCACTGAGACCTGGGAAAGATTGGCTGTTCCGGGACCAAAACCTCAGCCAAGAGCAGAAAGCGTAGCTCTTGCAGTCTCCGAATTATTGATACGTGGCCCAGGCACTGACAATCCACGACCAAGACAACGCAATCAAAAGCCACGTTTTTCATCCAACAGAATATCACCCCAGGAAGCACCAGCCAGGCCAAGCTTTCTCAAAGAAATTTCAAAATTATCACAAATCAATTTGTCCCGATTAAGCCATCCAAACAAATGCAGTTACTCCGTCCTTAGTGGCCATGATGACAACGAGGAAAGTCCGCAGGAGCTTATAAATCAACAGGTATTTTATTTCGTCTACGTTGTTGTCGAACAACGTGATTATTATTATCATTTTTTTAATGGGGAACCTTGATCCTTCGGGCCACACAATTTTTCTTGTTTTTTTTTAAGTGCATTTAGTTTGAAATTTGATACTTAGGTACTGGGGAGGTTGCTAATTACGAATCTAAACTTAAAAACGAGTAAATACAAAATCAATAGTTTCATTATTCTTTAGAACAGGAACCAGCGTACGAAAAATTTCAAAAAATTTTTTCTAAATTCCCCGAAGTGTATTGAGATTTCAAAATTCGATTCTATTTCGAATTCGATCATTCCTTGTTCCGTGGTATTCGTGCAATTAACAAATAACGACAATTAATTTCTTTTTTAATTTATAAACGTACTTGAGACCATGAAGAACCAGAAAATCCGATAAAAAAGTTTAGTCTGAGACCATAACTCTCACAATGGCTAAAAAAGTTGAACAATGATAGAAAATTAACGTCGTAAAAGTACTGACTAAGGTGATTTTTCGAAGTTTTCTCTTATTTTATGCAGTTTTGAAGTTTTCTTAGACGAAAATTGGGGTAAAAATTAGGACGTATCGTTGTGTTGTTTAAAATAGTGAATGAGTAGAATAGACGAGACTAGAAATGAAAAAGGTGCCTGGCGCACGACAGGCCAACTCGTATTATCCGTTTCAGCAAGTGGACGGTGAAGTGGTTGAGCCAAGTACTGGAATGGTAAAATCAAGAAGCGCGAATACTTTAGCACGAAGAAGGCAAAAAGCGCCAGAAATGTTGATGAAAAACAACAGCGTGGATAATAGTTCGAGAGGAGGAATGACACGAGATCCAATCTCAGTGCCGAATTTTCGAGCTTTGACATTGCCAACGCCAGTGTTGACCCCGGTCGAAGCTTCTCGATTGGTATTTGTTGATCCGGACGAGGACAGTGACGAGGAAAAACGAGAACCACCGACTTCGAGGTTGATCGAAGTTGCGGAAGAAAAAGGGTTGGTTTTGAGTGCGACAAAAACTTAAAGATCCGTATAATTATTGGTCGATGAAAAATTGGCCAAAATCTTATTTAATCGGTTGTTTTGTTTTTGCAGAGACTTCGCAGCTCTCCATGAAGCCTGCCAACCGATGCGAGGCGACAGTTACAGTTCTCACTTGTACGAAGCGGTACAAACGCCAAAAACGCCAACAGCCACGAAAATTCCAACATCGGCATCCGTTAGGTTCGCCGATTTGGAGGAAGGTGAAGAATCGACTTCGGATTATGCGAGCATCGAGGCACGCAGTCCGGGTGATCCTCTCGGGGACGAGGATTGGCCAAGAAAAACATCGATGAAACAACATCGTGGCTCGATAAGAGAAGGACAATTCGGATTTTGCAATCCTAATTATTTGGGACTCGAAGCCAACAATGACGCTAAATATGCGAAAATGTTAAACAGTCCACCGGACAGCGTTCTCGAGGATGCACCAGGAAGGTCCGCTTCGCAAACCTTTGCCGAATTACTCGAACTCCAAGAAATTAAACCACGTGCACCCCCCAAAAGTCTCGCCCTTGGCTCACCCTCGAGACGCGCTGTTAGCGCATCACGAGCCGAAAGACAACGAGCCAAACTCGCTGCCAATGAGACCAGCACACCTGGACCTGCTCCTCTCTATGTCTTCCTCGTCGGTGGCAAAGAAAAAGGCCAAGTTACCGTTTTTGCCAGACCTGTCTCATTGTGGAAACTCCAATTGGCTCCTCATATCTTTTAATACTTATTTCGATCCTCGAATTTTCATCAAAAAATTATTTTCGTGATCAATCATTATTTCATGAGCTTCGAAACTCTCCTTCGCTAATGAAAATTTTGCTTCAAACAAAATTCAACCTTCGGCAGAACCGGATTTTATAAACTTTGGAATATTCTTGATTTAGAGACATTTTTATTGTTCAATCGTGATCGAATTGGTCGAACGGAATTTTGGGAGAAATAAATATTGAGCTATATGTTTTCAAGGAATTTTCAATGTTCAAACCTTCATAAACAAACTGGGTCATATTGACCCGGACTAATTTTTCCCGTTATATAGTTTCTATTTCATAAAATTTTTCGAAGATTGCCAACACTTTCTCACTATAATTAACGATTTTCCAATTCCGAAAAAAAACCCAAGTTCACTTGTGCGATAAATATCTTTTTTGGAAATCTCGTGATAATACTAATTCTTTTTTTTACCACAATTGCATTTTTTGTAAGTACATCCCTGGTTGATAATCTCAAAAAATATGAGAAATTTACCAAATTATGATTTCTTTGTAGAATCTTAACTTATGCAGAAGTCGAAATTTTTTTAATTATTTTATGACGAATTTTCTTATGTCAAGCTCCTCAACATGTACTGCATTTTTTGTTCTCTATACTTATTTATTTGTCCAAAATAAATGGAGCAGTTATTAAATTTAAAAAATTGATTAAAACTCATTGACGATCCGAAAATCTTGGAGAAAAAAAACGTACATACGTATCGATACTGTGCATAGTTTAACGATAGAATGTATAGTAAAAAGGGTGCATGTTAAGAAAAAAAAAAGAAGAAAAAGAATAAGTGTTCTCTTTGTGATAAATTAACCTGAGTGTCTCAGAGACAATTTTGTTCAGAAAGCGTCCAAATCGGTATTAAAAAGTTAAACAAAAAGAAAAGAGATTCTTCGCGTCTAGTTGAGAAACGACTGTTGTTAGCACGAGATCGAGTTAAAAACTCGAAAAACTCAAAATAGAAAAAGCCATCGAGGGTAATAAAAAAAAACGATGCCAATTCGAGATAAAAACTTCGTTCAAAAGACGATAAATATTTTTACGAAATTGTTTCTACTTTAGAGAAATTAAGATTTCGAAAATGAAAATAAAAACCCAAATCCGAAAACGGAACTTCCAGTAAATAAAATAAAATCAAAGGGATGAGATGAAAAATATTATCATGGACTGAAATCTACGATGAAAGTTGCTGAGATAATCGGAAAAGATATTTTCATGGTTATTCCAGAGACAAAACTGCATAAATGTAAAAAAAAAAAAAAACTAGCATAAAACTGTGAAGCTCAGTCAGTTCGTTTCTTTTTTTCATTATTGAAGTCCTTTGAGAACCTGCATTGCTAGATTTTTTAATTCTTTGCACTCCTTTTTTTAGGCTTGGAACCTCGAAGTTTTTCTTTCAAGCTATCAATAAATATACGCTGTTCCAATAATCATTAAAGGGAAACGAAAAAAAAAAGACAAGAAAAATGCATATTTTCAGATACTGACAAAATTTCGTATCGCCCTTTTTTCTTTTTTACAACTAGGATTGCTCTCCTTGAAGTCCTCGATTTAGGCAGTATTATTACATTATACGAGCATACTTTTATATCCCAACTCGAAACCAAAATTTTCCTAATGTCAATTGGTCTCGTGAAAATGTTATTGTGGATTGGAAAATCGACAAAAACACGTATCGATCGATTGACTATGGAAACATCTTCATAATATCTACATAAAATTCAAAACAAAAGTCCAACGGAAGCAGTGAAACTAAATCAGTGAAAAAACAATGCAGAAAAACAAGCTTGTTCTGAAAAAGTTAATAAACTGAAAAGAAACTGAATGAATCATTATTTGTTCTTAACGAAAAAATTAAAAGTGTCATAACAATAGATGAACTTCACGTTTCTTTCATTTTCTAAAGTTTGAAAAAAATCGCTGAAAATCTAAAAATATTAAAAGTAACGTGCCACGACTCGCTGGACCCTCGAAAAATAGATAAATGCAAATTAACGACGAAGCTATTGCTCAATGAAGCTTCGTCTAAAAACAGAAAATAAAAACAAAAATAATAAACAGTGTGAACAAAAAAAAGAAACTGAGAGGGGCTGGAAAGAACAGTTTGGGACACGCAGAAAAAATTACAACTTAAAAATAACCGTTCAGAATAGTGACTGGTGACAACGTTGGATTTTGGATAATTTTTATTCTGCAAACTATAAATTTTCATGAAAAGTAAATAAAATTTCTTATACACATGAGAATTTTTATTGAAATGGCACAAAAAATTGTATTTTGCATAGTAAAAATTACCTAAGAGTCTCAAGCTTGTTCTCCATTTCTTTTCTGTACCGATTATTTTTCAGTTTTAATCATCTCCGTGTAAAAATAATAATTGCCAGAATAAAAATATGTAGGTAAGAAAAATCTAGAGTATTCATACGTATAAATGATTTGAAAAAAAAAAAAATTCGATGAAGCGTGTAAATGATGGTTGGTGTTTTGTTATTTTGCTTTTTTTTCACCATTTAGAATTTTTATGCCCATGATGGCCCAAATACATGTAATCCATCCATAAATAGCTAAAACCTCGGCGTGATTTGTACTACAGCTGGACATTGAGACGTTATATCATTTTTTATGAATGTTCAACATCTTAGTTGTCTTTCAAGCAATTTTTTCGCATTATTGTCATTATTATTTTTCTTCCTCCCATACGTTCTTTTTTTAAATTTTTTACGTTTCCTACAATAGAAAATTATAAAATGTTTGTAATAAAACCCTGATGCGATAATTGCTTCGAAGTAAAAAACAAACAGAAAAAGTCCATTGATAAATTGACCTGGACAGCAAAAAGGAGAGGAAATCATTAGAAAAAAGCTTCCAAGATATTTTGTCACGAGGAAGAAGTCTTTAAAACATTTTTTCTCTTCTTCTCGCTGTATGGGAAGTTTCATTGATTGCTTTCAGGTTCCAGTTCCCTTAATCTATAAAGAATCTTAAAAGCAACCGTCTAAAAGTTTTGCAAAAGTTACTTTGGTTCCAAAAAGCGCTCACTCTACAAAAAAATTTATATCAAAATATCTTAGGTTGCAATAGCGTTGCAATATTCCACAGTATCTTTACAATTTTTTTCGTTACATGCAAATAATAAAAAACAAATGTTATAATTTACGGAAAACGCATTTATTTGTTAAGTTCAATTGTTCATTGTCATAAATATGTTTTTAACACGCGGGAAATTGTGCAATCGATTGTTGTAGAATTAAAAAAGTTCAAACAACTTTTTTTATCAATCACATTATAATAATAGTGTGTTTGATAAAACTTGTGGAATGAATAAATAACATATCGAAATAACATTAATAGAAAAAAAGAAATATGTTATAGATAGAAAAATCGGAAAAATAAGTGTATAACAAATGACGAATGATTTTCTAGTGAAATCTCAACAGGTGAATAAAAAATATTAAAAATAAACAAATAAATGTATAAATAGATAAATTGACTGTGCGAGAATGTCAATGTGTGAGTGAAAAAAAAAGATCAAAAAAGAGGAGGAAGAAAAGAAACAAAAATTCTCAATGACCGGCTGAAAAGTAGCGAACACCCGAAAATCAATGTTTTCCATTCGTAGATAAACATATAGTCGAAATAATGAAGAAAAAAATAACAACATTGTGTACAAAAAAGAAATGTCGCATAAGATGAAAAAAAAAAGAAAAAAAAAAGATTATTTATAAGATAATGTTCGTACGCGTATAAAATCCTCGTCGTATACGTTTTATCATTACAAATAAACGTAATTTGTATTCTCTGTCATTGTTATCGTTGTGACATTATTTTTTATTCATTGATGCGATCAAAGCGTCATTTCCAATTTGTTGTCTTTATCTAATTTTTTTTAAGGCATAAACGAGCTAGCTGAACAGTATAAACAATTGCCCCGTCGTCTCTCAACGTTTTGTAGCGATGTACGTTGAGAAATCTTCCCTACACGTAAATGTAAAAAAAAAATAATAATAATAATAAATAATAGACCACGAAAGCTGGTAGAACAGTATTCGCATATTTTTGGGTGGCGATTTGCAAAATGAAATACAAAAATGGTAAAAAAATAACAAAAACAAAAAAATATATAAACGTAATACGCTCCAGTGTAATGCATGGGTTTCGAGTCAAAACGCAATATTTTTTCACCGCAGAAATCCTCGATGTATAGTCACGTAAAGAAAAAGGAAAAAAAAACAGACAGAAAGAGAGAAAGAGAAACAGAGAGATTATATTATCGTGTGTAAATGGATAATATTATTAATTTAAAAAAAAAACCCTCAAACACGTGCAAAAAGTAATAGAAAAAAGTAGGGAAAAGTATCCAGTAGTTGGCGATGAATCAGTAAACGGTCTTCATCGGTATGAGAATAGTACGAAATAAAAAGTGTTAAAATTATGAAATACTACTGGTTACTTTGCCCCATTCAACGTGCTCGAAAATAACGTCAAATTTTTAAAGATGTTTCGTCCGATCAGTCACATTAATTAATCGAAGTTTGTTCGTATTAAAAAATACAATAAACCATCGATTACAAAGAATTGTAAATCTGCAGATAAAAAAGATGATGATAAATTGAAATCTTCTCCTTTTGTTGAAATTAACTAATTCCAATATGGCGGGGACGAAATGTTTTTGAAAAGTGAGTAATAATCGAAAAGAATATTCAACAGCTGAAAATTCAGCGTTCAACAGCTAACCATATTTATTAACCGATTGTGCAAAAAAGTCCAGTTGATGTCAAAAAAAGCCCGTCTTATTGTGATGTAAAGAAGTCCGATGCCAAAAGGCATGTATAAAAAACAAGACGATATAAGTAATAACAATAATTATAATATTACTATAACGATAATAATATTAATGATAATAGTAATAATAATAATAATGAAATAATGGCCATCCAAGCTAATAAAATAATATTAAAAAATTTAGTGGTCTTTCTTTCTGTTATTTTCACTCTAAATAAGAGAATCCAAAATCCGATCACAGAATGTTCGTTTTATGCAAATAAAGAAATTTCCAAAAAACAGCAATAGTAATCACCATCCTAGCGAATAAAATGAAATCGAAATTTGTTCACGAACCCTTATTTGCTTCCTAAAGAAATTCTCTACAAATTCACTGAGTCGATAATTTTAAAACTTTATCCTGCGGCTGATTGCTGAAAAAATATTCCATGACCAAGTATCTTTCATGAAAAAAATTGACAACCTTGGTAAGCCTTGCTAGTATGAGAGATAAAATTGACCTAAAAAATACATTAAAGTTCACATCAAATTTTTTTCAACTTTGATGCTGGCTATTTCATGCTATTGAAATCATTGATTCACTTACCGTTCGATGTCTTGTTCCACCTCTCACGGACTCGTCATCCAGTCGTCACCTGTGGCAATAAAGCTCCTGGAGTTGTCCATGGTCGAGCTCCATTGCACGAGACCCTCGCTCCATCATATTTCACTTTTTTCCTTCAATTCAATAGAGTTGTATTCCATAATAACGATTGTTAGATATTTATCAATGTCACTTCCGCACCATTTGTTTGTTTAATATCACGCACTATCACGTTCCTTTGGCTAATTAACACTCAAATTTATCACAATCCGCGCACTATGAACTTTGATTTTTAAATTTCTGACGCCCCACATTTGCGTTTAATGACAAAAATAATTTTAAATCCAAAACAAAAAATCCAAATTGATTTCGAATTCGTTTCGCGCCCGCCCCACCAGTTGCGCTTCCCCGCTTCTCCCTTCGCGGTGTGCCGGCACGGCGAACGTTCCCCCACTATGCAGCACGCTTGCCCGCAGCAAACATACGGGACTCACGGGAGCGCGTAAAACGTAAACAAACAAGACAACAGGCATACCACACAAGTTTACTTCGAACTCTTCAATTCATTTCAATATACCGAAAAATAAATTCATTAAATAATAATATTCGTTTCATCATTCGGCAAATATATTCCATAATAAAATTGTATTCAATAATGGGAATTAAATTATACATACAGTTATACATATGATATATTCGTTGAAGAGTAAATAATGCAAATTTATTCATTTAATAAATGTGCATCAAATAAATTAAGTCACGTTGATTACTGGGCAACAGACAAAACTACATCGGTAAAAAATCAACCGATAGAAAGGCAATTTTGTCTATTTCATTGATAGTTCGAGATAATATGTTGAATGATCAAATAATTTTGAATTCATTTATTTCTTCCAATAATATCATGACAAGTCGAACTTTGTTGACAATACCACAATTCATTCGAAGTGAGCGGCAATGAACGACAAACTAAGCTTTGGAAGGTGTTTCGAAGCCGCACTCAGCCCCAGCGTCACTACCGCCACTCGAGTGTTATGGCAGCTGGCAGTACTAGACACTACCAGACAGGAGTGGCATGCAATGTAAGGCAAGTCGGGCTGCATTTTACTTAAAATTCAATTTTTAATCAATTTACAGTGAAACGAAACACTCCGAAATAAATGTGCAAACCAAAACAAAGTGTAGTTAATATGAGAGAGCGTAGTCAATGAAGAATTACATGAAAATTCGTTCCCTCTAGTTCGTGCTTTAGAAGCACGTCACGTTCGAGCCTTCAAACACACACGCACGCTTATGTCACTCATCTACGTGCCTACAAACATTTTGACGTTTTGACAATTCGATATTTCCCCAACAATTAAATTTTGCCCGCATTCTTTTTAACAACACAGCCGATAAATTATTATTTTATCTTTCGATTTCGATACCCTCGTATTTTTCTACGTTTCCTCTATTTTTATTCTTTCAGGCACATTTTTCTTCGACATGAATAACTGACCGAGATTTTGAAAGTTAGGATAAACCAAATAATCGACGAAGATAAATAAAGTCTACAAAATTGCCTGTTGATGAGAGACAAAGTGGCAAACAAGAATTATCAAAGGTGAATTAAGATCTGGCAGAATAGGCAAACGCAGGCAGAACAGCGGGAGAAGGAGAGGAAGACAGAGAGGCGGAATGACGAGACCTCCCAACAATGACAACCTCATGACATTTAAACTCGTCGTCGTTGGCGATGGAGGTGTCGGCAAGAGCGCTTTGACAATACAATTTTTTCAAAAATTATTTGTCACCGATTATGATCCCACCATCGAGGACAGTTATATACAACATACGGAGGTCGATAAACAATGGTGCATTTTGGACGGTGAGTTATCACAATTTTTCTTTAGAAAAATACCCAAAAAATTCAATCATTAAAATGAAGAATGACCAATTTTTTTTCTAATAAATCGAAAATCTTTCTTGTAACCTCACAGTTTTTACTGCCTAGTGCACACAACGGGTCAGTGAGCCCCGGCAAATTTTTTTTTTCAAGTCTACAGAAAAGATAATCTAAATCTGATAATACACATGATTTTTTTCGTCACATTGAAAAACTAAAACTTTATATAGACAAATAAATTGATCAAGTGTGAAAAATATCATATCCTAACGTTTATTTTGTAAAAAATATTGCAGTCCTCGATACAGCGGGCCAAGAAGAGTTCAGTGCTATGCGCGAGCAATACATGCGAAAGGGTGACGGATTTTTGCTCGTCTATTCGGTAACGGACAAACAATCGTACGAAAACATCGTGAATTTTTACACACAAATCTTACGAGTCAAGGACAGAGATGTTTATCCTATGCTTCTCGTTGCTAATAAAGTGGATCTTGTACATTTGAGAAAAGTAACTGAAGAACAGGGCCGCGAACTGGCGAGTCGTTTGAGCATTCCTTACATCGAAACTTCTGCCAAAGATCCACCTTTGAACGTAGACGCAGCATTCCATGAGGTAAGGAATCAATTATTTTATTTCAATAAATTCTCATTTTATTATGAATGATAAAAGTTCAATTTATTTCTGTAATATCAAAAGCCATAAACGTTATCTATATTTCTTAATACAAAAATTAAATAAATTGACGGTGGATTCGTGAAACTGGAAAATATCAATAACCATAATGTCGTATTTTCGTCAACATTTTTAGAACTTCAATAGCTAATTTTCAAGCGATTTTGATTTCTTGCCGCTTAAAAAATATTTAATAAACAAATTACTGTTATTTGAAAATAAACTTAAATTAAATTAAAATAAATGCGAATTTACTTCGTACTTCTAAAAGCTTTTGTAGTGACTCTTAATGATGACAAGTCAATTTATGTCTGAAAAATCAATAAATTTTGCAGGTTGTACGTATAATACGAAATCAGCCGCCGGCTGAATTGGAAAAGAATCGTCGCAAGCGAAGGCGTTCAGGAAAGTGTAATCTTTTCTAAGCTTCTCATACTGGTTAGTCCAAAGTTTCATTGCAAAAAAAAAAAGAAACAGCGTTGACCGCGAACATTTCTTTGTGAAGAACCGACTTCCCCACAATCGAAAAAAAAACGAGGATGTTTTGACGAGAAAAAACAAACTCTTGAGATAAAATGGAAAGAGTAAAGTATCAAACATACTGCCGGTATCACACATAATTCTTGACATGAAAATAAGATATTAATGAAGACAGAAAAGAAAAAGAAAAGAAAAACAAGTGATCCAAAGAAACGGGGTTTCGATATTTTTCCATAATAAATCGGACGAGGATTAAAAAATAATGATAAATAAAGAATCGAGTGAAAGTTGTTCGTAGCTGTGATAATCGTGAAATCGACGAAATTGCATTTGCCGAAAATATCGATAACGAAGAACACGAAAAAAAAAAGATACTGAAAAAATGATAATTCACTTCGCGTTCGGTATTCTCGATGAGAAAAAAAAATCGCACACCCGCACACCCGCACACATTTTCGCGCACTGACACACAATAAAATATAATTTAATCTAGTAATGCTGCACTCCACAATTAATTTGTGAAAAAAAATCACTTCGTTGAAATCTATTTTAAAAAATAGTCAAATTCATAGCTTTTGTACAGAGAACATTCAAGATCGAAGTGCTTCGCCAATTAACGATACTCATACGCGTCTCTTGTTATTAACGTTTAATTACGATGATATTGTAAAAACCGAAAAAATGAATATTTCACAAATTTAACCGCGAAAATATTTTATGAATATGATACAACGTATTTTTTTCTATGCAAATGTTTTCCGTATCATGAAAAACAAAAATATTCACATTACACATATTTTTTGTTGCTTGTACGCACTGGGTCTGTGGGACCCGGATAATTTACGGATTTTATGGTTTGCTTATAACTGATTTTGATTTGAAATTACTTTTAAACTTAAAAACAAACTTAAGATCACAAGCACTTTTATTTGGCTCTCATTTGAACAATTTTCACGTTCTTGCGATTTGCCTATTTTCACACCCTAACTCGAAAAAAATAACGTTAATTCGATATTCTATTGTAACAAAACATTGATAAATTTCACGAGGTAAAAAAAGCGGTCATTCGCATCAATGCTGTCGAGAAATATTGAAGAGCATTTTTTTTACTGTTTGCGAGATATGGAATTGAAGGATTTTATATTCCATAGAAGTGTGTAGACACATGAGTGGCTTTTGTGGGCCCTTTAAATCATAACTTTCGTCATCAAATGACTATAATCATTTTTACAGAGATTGTCAACTCAATATTTATGAATATTTATTTTTAAAAAAATAGCATCGAAATTTAGTTAGAAACGAACTGTCTCACAGTTTCACAATGCTAATAAATTCATTAGTCTGGAAAAAGAAAAAAAAAAGAAAACAGTACATACTTTCGTTTTCATCGCTAGACTTTTCGTTAATATTTATTCGTCGAAACGTGCATATTTTTTTTAAAACTTGTTCGACTTTTCACGTCGAAATTTGTGCATTGAACGAAAAAAATTCGTTCATCCATTCAATTTCATGAAATTCCGTCATTTACAAAAAAAAGAATATATATATATATATTATTTACGAAATAATTATATATTAAAGTGTAATATTTATTGTAAGGCAATATTGTCTTTGATATTTAAATGTTGGCATTCGCGAAGAGGCTGATATGAAGTATACTCACTAATATTTATTGATGTAAGAAACATTCAGTGAAATTACACGAACACAGACGAGACAGAAAATGATAGATTTTCAAAAATGTACGATCGATTGATCGTAATTAGCGTTTTTTTCTTTTCAATTTAATTTTTTTTATTCTTAATTATAGTTTTGTATCAACTTCGCAACGATAAAATCTATTGACAGTTTGAAAATTTAAAAAAAAACCCCAATATTACACTTTCTTAATTTACAACAAAATGATGGAAAAAAATTGATGATATTTATTTACTTCACTGTCAGATGCCTACGATTTAAGGGCAAAAATAATGCCATGGCCTATTACAATATAGTATTTAAATCGTAACTTCGTTAAGAATTCATATTCGTAATGTTGTATGTATACAGAATATATCGATATATATTATATACAAATATAAGTAAAAATGTATATTACATTAATACAAATAATGTGTAACGCACGTACAAGCCAAATTTGAATGTCACTGCGATGTGAAAAAATTTTTTATAAATTTTTTTCTTCCTTATTAATCTGTACGAAAGTCTTTAAAATTTGAGAACGTCAAAAAGCCAAAAGTTAATTTAAAACCCGTAATAATTGTCCTCCATTCTTAATTTATAAGAAATCATTGATTTTTTATGTATATCAATTTTTTTAATTTTTTGTCCAATCTACAAGAAAAATTATGTCAGGTGCGACCTTTTCCTTGTGCGACAATAATAGCTTCAGCATAATTATTATTGATAATGTACGAACGAAATTTCATACGGTAAAGTTTCAGCAACGAAATTACGAAAAAAATAAATACAATGCTATCCGATAGAATAATTCGTTGTACATGATCGACGTAACGAGTTTGTTCCGATGCATCAATTAACTAGGAACACAAAAACACTTACGAAATCGAGGAAAAAAAAAATGTTAACATTTTCTGAACCGATGCACAAAATATAGTCTTCTATGCCTATTCTTAAGTACATACGTACCATATTTTGTAAAATAATAAAAAATCATATTTTGAAAAAATCTGTATATGCATAAATATATATATAGATTTTTTTGAATATCGTATTTAATAAAATATTGATAATTGTTAAATGGAAGAAAAGAGGTACAAGTGTGCAAACAAAATTTTCTGCACATAATTATACGTCGAACAAATTCTAATATCGAAACACGATTGCCTTTGATAACAGAATTATGCAAACGATAAATAATCCATATTTTATTTCAAAAAATTGACGAACGATTTGCTGAATTGAAAAGAAAAATTTCCTTCATTTTCTCATTCGTGGTTAAAATATTTATACGAGTTAAAAAAAAAAAAAAAAAATGAGTCAATCCTCTACGATCCAAATTGATATTTTTTCCATAAATTAATCGAACAAAATGCTACAACAAATATTGTTTTCATAATGTTCAATTTGGAGTGTGGAAAAAAACAAAAATGTGTGAAATTGACGTGTGTAATTATTACAACTGATCTCAATATTGAGATGTCGTAAATTCATGTTTGTTCTTCGTTGGATAGAAAAAAGATGTTCGAAAAATTTGAAAACTGTGTGACACATAAAGAGAATAATTTGAGAATTGTGACAAATTTGAAGACGTGTATAAAAAAGTGTGTTTAAATTTCGTATATATACGAAAACGTTTCTATAATTTTCGAGGACCATTTCAGTGATCAGTCCCAAAAGTGTTGTGGGGGAATTCGAAAAATAAGATATCATTTTCAAACAAACTATTGGAGGCACACGAGAAATTCTCACGATATTTGATTGTCCAATTTAAAAAGCTCACAGTCTCTAGGGATTGACTCCTGGCGAATGAATAATAAAAAATAACATTAACAACAATAGACTGCGACATAGTACAGCTTGCTCACTCGATTAGAGAGTTTAAGCAGTGAACAGAAAGATTATAAAATTGAATTAAAAAAACAAAAACGAAAAAAAAACTTTGTGCCATGCAGATCGATGAATTGAATTTTGTACATTGCCGTCCAGGAGTTACGATGAAAAAAAAAATATATATATATATATTAAATGAAATAAGGTCGCGATAAGCGCCATGCAATCGATGGCTCGTAAAAACTGCAAAAAAACAACCGAAACTCGTCGAAATTTTATTTCTTGTTTAAAATGTGTAAAGAAAAAAGTGAGATATGACTAGCGTTTTTCGATTTGCCATACAGTCAATAATTGTGCTACACTAAAAATGTAAAGAAAAAAAAAAAGCCATAATGGAGGATACGAACGAAGAAAAAATGTCGAATTTTCGAAAACGACTTATGCCATTCGTGTGCTCACTCCGATCGCTTCGAGAATCATGTCATTATCGAAAAAAAAAATATTTATTTTTGAGTATTACAATCTCAGTACAGTATTAGTACCATGTTAAACAAAGAATTGAGAACGAAAAATAAAAATAAAACCGAAAATAAGAGAACGTACTCAACGATCTCCTAACGACGCACACAAAACAATGAATAATCAGTGAGAAAATAGTAGCGAAACTCATCGTTTCATCCTGAGAGAGAAAAACATTAGTTCAGAAAACAAAAAAATACAAATATATATATATATATATATATGTAAATACATATATATTTTAAGAACGAAAAAAACACAAATCCCTCATCCATTGTAGCCACGTTGGATAAAATATTCATTTATAAAAATACGTATGTGTATATGACTCGAATATATTTTTCTGTTCAAGTGTCACTATAATTGTGCACGTCACTGTAAGCAAATGGTAATAGAAAATACTATGTGTTTACAGAAAAATAAACGAAAATGAAGAAAATAGAAATATTTGTATTTATTATCGAGTTATTCCTGATCCTAAACATTAAAAAATACGAGATTTTGTTAATCTTATTTTTTCAAAATGTCACTACCGTTCAATGATTTCGATTGTTCCTGAGATTTCTCAAAACTCTTTGAATACTGGTTTTTGGCTTTAAAAATTAAACATTATTTCTTATTCTCACAAAGTATACAAAGCTCATTAATTCCTTGTGACGATCAATTTACAAATAAATATACAAAAAAATCACAGGTACCTCCACGAGGCGTATGAACGAAAACAACTATTGTCACTGATTAAATCAAATTTTCTTAAATAATTAAGACAAACGTGAGACACGTTTCACACATTAGATACAAAAAAGTTGTGTTGTTTTCTGGAAGCAACATAAAAGATGGATGTCCACGACAAAGCGACGAATGATAATTCGTTCGGTTTTGCAGAATTTTTCCAAAATCTTCGACACTAACTTTGAGAGGCAAATGCAAATTGCAGTCAGAACAAATCAACTCGTTTTTGCTCTCGGTTATGCAACCCTTTTCACACAGAGGACAAATCACTATTTCTCTCAGACAATCTTCTGCAAAAAGGGCCAACATCTCCGCCTCGTTCTGCTGAAGTTTTTCGTACTCCGAAAGAATCCATTGTTCTAAAGCATTGTAAAATACCTATTATAGCTTTTGAATTACACCTTTCTCTTCGATAGCATAAAACTACATGGGGTCTGGACGACCCCAATATCTTTAACAACTTTAAAAAAGAAGTTTATATATCGAGAACAAATTTTCTAACATAATACGGAAAGTTATCCATTTTCAAAAGTTGTCTAATTTTAGGGAGAAACTTTTTCTGAGCTCTTCTAGACCCTGAGTTTACTCCGAAGATCAATTTTTCATGATTTTTTTCAGTCAGCGCACCAAAATATACTATTTAATGAAAATTATTTTTAACTCCAAGATTATTTTTTGTTCCGGAATCTTGGCAAGATAAATTTTCATACTAGGCACTTGTTGTGTCAATATTTTCTGATAATAATAATGTGTTATTTTTTTGTTGTCCGTTGGTTCCGACTCTGATCCAAAAGTGCAAAACAATTTCTTATTTGATTTTAGTTGTGCCCAGAGGCATGAATATCAAAAACAAAAATATTTTCGTCACAAAAAAAAAAGTTCTCCAACCTTCTTCAGCCAGAATTTCATTTTCAAGCTCCAAGGCCTCTTCTTCTGTCAACGGCTCATCATGATCAGGTGAGAACAACGCTTTCTTTTCTTTTATGTCCATTGTTGCCAGTTGACTCAGTTCGTTTCGAACAATTTCGGTGAGAGCTTCGTGTACATCTTCGTCCGTATTCATCAGCAATCCTGGTCTTCTACCATCGAACAATTGACTACGTTTCTCTCTCATTCTTTGTCGACATCTCTTCGAATTTATAGAAATATTTTAATGAGTGGAAATGATAAATCCGTTATGGTAAGTAAATTGGTATAAATATACATACACTATCAAAACTAATAGCTTTAATCTTGATAGAAACGAATTGAAACTTTATAGAAATTTATTTTATGAAAAAAAAAAGAATAATTTGACAAGAGAAACCTAACCTTTCGGAGAACTTCTTGAAGTTTTGGTGATCCATGTTTAATTTTATTAGCAGCATCTCTCGTTCGTAGTTTGGTCCTTAATGAAGGACTTGTTTCAATATTAGCCATAATTTGTGTTGAAAAAATTTCAAACGCTCCCAGATGACAGTTCACATGTATTTTTAAAACTTTCACACGTTACTCGACCGTGTTCGCTCGTGTTTCTATAACCCGGCGTAGCGAACAAAACTTTGACCTTTATGACATTCACCGGTTCCGTAGTACAACAATGACGTCTGGTTTCATTCGCATAACAAATACGAGCGAGAGCTAATTTCTTTCCAAATTGTTGGTTGTTATTCAATAGTGTTTTTTTAATGAAAGGAAAAAATTTTCGAAGTATGAGAAAAAGGCGGTTTGTTCAAAAACGCATCATTCGTCGGAGACAGACGCATCACCTGATCAGTTATTTCGTACTGACGCGCGTTGTATCGTTTACATCGAGAGTCTCTCAGAATCGCGTCCCATGAAATTATGAAATAAACTCGAATTTCTAAGAAATTAAAAACAAAGTGAAATTTAATACAAAATAATTATTCAGTGGGTTTTTAAATTAAAGACTGAAAAATGTTTGAAAGCAATAAACACTAATATTAATCCACGCTGTTGTGACATAACCTCAACGACAATGAGAATCTATTGTTATTAAACACGCAACACCTCGAAAATAAAAATAAAAAGAAACATCAATATTTTGATACACAATATGTCATTGAAAACTGTGTTCATCACTCAGGAAGGCCCAGCTAACGCTCTGGCCCTCAACAAGGACAACAGTCAAGTCGTAATTGCCGGACGAAATGGTGAGCGATGTTTCGAAAATTTTGAATACATTCCCGTCATGTTTACATTTTTTTTTCTCTTTCATTAAGTACAACTTGGAAATAACTTGAATAATTATGAACTCCACGAATATTTGGTTAAATGGGTATAGGTTTGTTTTTTTGTTAATTAATATTTTTTATTTTTCGTTTTTGCCATGCGTGATTGTACGTACTGGGTCTCTGAGTCCCCGCCGACAATCGAATTGTATGGTTTCCGTGAAAAGTGATGGATTAAAATTTTTTTTTCTTAAATTCTTGGCCTGTAGAAATCGTTAATTTAATATTTTTTTTGGCTCTCGCAGTCCAAGAATGTTTGATATTTTGGAGCTCAAAGCAAGAGAATCTACTATCCCTTAATTTTATTATTCCACGTATTGGAAAAACTTATGGAAACTATGTTTTTGGTTAAAAGAAATAACAATGGTTTACCTCCTTCGAATTTCTTAAATATTCACAGTATTCAAGATATTCACATTGCTGGATGATAAATTTGAGGAACTGTGCAACCTTAGAGTGGGCAAAAATTTGAATTTGAATTTTTCCTGCAACGATGTCGCTTGGAATCTGAATGACGGTAAGAACGATAAAATCTTTGTTACAAGAGCAACAACACGCGTCTGTCATTGTCATCATTAAATTTAATTATTTTTTAGATCATGTATTGGCAACTGCCGCCACTAACGGTGCAGTTGTTTTGTGGAATCTTAACAGACCTTCCAGATCCAAACAAGAACACGTTTTCGTCGATCACAAGAGAACTGTGAATAAAGTTTGTTTTCATCCGACGGAGCCCATGTGGCTTATTTCAGGCTCTCAAGATGGTACTATGAAATGTTTCGATTTGAGGATCAAAGAAGCAATAAAAACGTTCTACAGGTACTTAAAAAAACAATTTAAAAACCATTTTTTCGTCAAATTCCTCATGTAAAATGCAATGTAGATTTTTCCTCTACTCTCAAATTGTAAACATGGTTAAAATTGTTTTTCTGCCATGTAAATATCTAGCAAATCGAAATTTAATCGGGAAAAGTCTAATTTTTTTTTTTTCATTCTTTGGCTTAACTTGAAGACCATTGAAGCCATACATCGACTGTGCACCCATTCCTGTTGGCGATGCAAATAATGTATATAATCGAGCAGTTGTGCTCAAGTTGGAATTTTGTCTAATTCTTGCTTTATTATTATTTGTTGTCTAGCAACACAGAGTCCGTCAGAGACGTCCACTTTTCGCCTCATCAACCATACACATTTGCAGCTGTTTCTGAGAACGGTCATGTACAGCAATGGGATTTAAGACGACCGGATCGGTATTTTCAACATTTTACAGCTCACAGTGGTCCGATATTCGCATGTGATTGGCATCCGGAAACTTCGTGGCTGGCAACAGCTTCTCGTGATAAAACGATAAAAGTAAAGATAAAACGAAAATTCGACGAAAGAGAATCGATTATTCTAATGGTTTTCATGAACAATACGTCCACTCTTTTTCTAACGTAGGTTTGGGATTTGTCTGTGAAACCAACGTGCGAATATACGATAAATACTATCGCCTCGGTCGGCAGAATAAAGTGGAGACCGCAGAGAAAATATCATATTGCGAGTTGTGCCCTCGTTGTCGATTGCAGCATAAATGTCTGGGACATACGAAGACCTTACATACCTTTCGCAAGTTTCAATGAGCACAAAGACGTTCCTACTGGAGTCGCATGGCGCGGAGATCCGCAATCGTTTCTTTCTACAAGCAGAGTAATTATTACTTCCATCCTTTTATCAATTTCTTTGATGGCCATTTCTTGAATTTTATCAACTCATGTAACTGTTTTTTACTCAACCGACCAGTGAGTGAACAACGAAAGAAACTGGTATGTCAGAACGACCGCCAGATAGAAGTATTTTTATAATATCTTTTCCAACTGTCCTAATTATGAAAAAAGCGTTTTTTCATAATAAAAAAAGATTTTTGTGGACTTTGCAACAAATAATATTAGATAAACTAATCAATAAGTAGCCATATTCGTGAAACGCCAATAAATGGAGGTGGTAAAACATTTTGAAGGCAAGAAAGTGATCAATCATAAGTCGTTATATAGCTCCCAATCGTTGCTAATTTCAGCAGCGTACACCAGTACCGCAAATTGAAATTTTGATGATTTAAATTTTTGTCGACAATTTACTACGTTCGCTTATTTTCAATATAAAACTGATTTTGTCCATTCGCCGTCTATTCAGTGGTCGGTTAATCGTATTCTTTCTTTTGTTTTCTTATTTATCTTTTGTTTTTTATTTGTTCAGGATTGCACGCTTTATCATCACGTTTTCAAAGACGCGACGAGACCTGCGGAGAAAGCAAATCCGCAAGGAATTGCTCTCAATCCAAACGGTGACATTGCTTACGCTTGCAAAGTCAACGTCGACGTTCCAACCACAGCCAAACAGTTCAGCAATATTATGAGGTATAATTGCGTTAATTATTTTTTCCTCGTAATTTTTCTAGTATGCTAATCATCAATTTTTTGCAATACAATATTTTTTTTTCTTACGTATTGAATCGTCCAATTAATAAAATATGATTTCAATGCAGGAAAACACCGGCCAGTAATGACACATTTTGCATGGCATCGAGCATGATGCACAGATTTACGGCGACTTCACCGCAAGAATCGAAATGGTTCAAAGCTTGCGCCGAGGGATATTTACTGACCGGAAAATTGGATGACATATGTGATCACAATGCGGCCGTGGCGAAAAATTTCGGAAGAAACGACGTTCGTAACTTTACAAAGATTCAAAAAATATATAACAAAAAATGAAAAAAATTTGCATCTTGTATTTATTATTATTATTATTATTAGTAATTAACTAATTCAATATTAATATTTTTTTAGATCAGTACCGTATGGAGCATCATAAAACTTCTGTACGCTAACCCTCTCGGTAATATTTTGAAAACACCATCGGTAGTCACCAAAGAAGACCCTACGAACGTGTTAAATTTGAACCAAATGACGCTCGGATCAACGATAAATCCATCGAATACGGGTTTGTTTGGAAAAATTGAATTTCACTCAAATACGAAGGATACGTTTTGTAATCTATTTGTGTTCTTTTATCCGCAGGACATGAAAATGACGTGAAATCTGTTCAGGGCGAAGGACCAGGCGTGGTAAGCGGTGGTGACGATGAAACAGAAACTGACGAAACGCCAGAAAATCAAAATTTCGTTGGGCCCATTTTACCCGGGTAATTAAAAGAATTATCAAAAATAACGAATTTTCAATTTTTAATTCATTTTAGTATAAATTACTGGGCAGGGAGAATATAATTTGTAAAAAATTACAGGCGACCCCCCAACGGTCACAAAAGACAACCGAAGGGTGATTTTTTTTTTGGTGACGAAGAACTCGAGCCGATGACTACGGAATATACGACGGGGTACACACACGACAATGACAACGATTGGACATTACCGAAAGAAGCATTCCCACTTCGTCACGAAATCCAAGACCGATCGCCACCCCCTGAACAGTTTCCAAATCACTCTCCTGAAATTAACGACGACGCTGGTTCGGTCACGGTCGAGGATCAACCTTGCCAATTGGTTGTAACGTCTATACCTAAACCATCGTTTTGGGATCCCACGCATTTGATCGAAGAAGCATTAAGACATCATGCAGCATTGAGAGATATTCAGACTTCGGTTTCTATACTTATAGCACTTGGGGAAAAAAGAGAGAATCTTAACATTGAAAAAGAAGTTCAAGAGCACTGGTTACTTGAATATATCGATATGCTGGGTCGTTTTAGACTATACAACGTTGCTACGGAGGTATGAAAAACTTGAGCTGGAATCAAGTCTGTTTGAAACATTCGTTACAACAAAATTTTCATTGTTCGTATACTTTTTCACTATTTTTTGATTATTCGCCTTCTTGTTTTCTAGATAATTCAACTAGCCTGGATTCCCTCGATATCACAATTGAATCAGCAATCAACTACGATTAACGTGTGCTGCACGGCCTGTTCGAAACCTTTGCAACGCGCAGGATGGCTCTGCGATCGTTGCCATTCTTCGGAACATGCTCTATGTTCGTTATGCCATCAGGTATCAAGACTATTAGAATAGATAAATATATTGGAATGTTCTTTTTCTCGTTTATATCACAAATTCACATATTTTGTCATCGATATCTTTGAGGTTTTCACGGATATCACGAGGTTGAATGTTTTAAACAAAATCCACATGAAAAGATTCGAAAGAATTCTTTCGAGTGTGTTGGGCTCGTTAAAAAATAGCTAATTCATAGTAGTTTAGAAGAAAATTATTACAGCTGTTCAATGAAATGAATTCAGTTTCGTAAATATTTTTGTACTTAATTTACAATTATTTCCAGGTTGTTAAAGGACTTTATGCCTGGTGTCAGGGTTGCAGTCACGGTGGTCACGTGGAACACATGCGCGAATGGTTTCGCACAAATCGTCAATGTCCAACAGGATGTGGCCACTTGTGCGAATACACGTAACACCCAATAGGGGAGAAAAATCTAGTAAATTCGTGGGTGTACATAAAATATTAATAGGTACACATTCTTATAATTTCATAAGAGGCTAGAAAAAAATCATCAATCATCAAATATGAACATTTCATAAGAATTTAGAATTTACGACGATGAGAAATGCATTATTTATTTGTCAATTGTACATTCACTTACCATTTACGTTGTGTGTTTGTTTTTATCGTAATGGCAATTCAATACTTATTTATATATATATTTATATATATATTTAGATTTTTTGTAATATCCTGTACTTGACAAACATGGTGCTAATGAGACGCAAGCTCATTTGTAAATATATACATCTATGATAGAATGTATACGAGAAGAAATGAAACTCCGTTAATTTATCGTCTTCGCTTCCCGTTTTTGTTTGGGCATTGAGCTCTTGACGATTTTTGTGTCTGTTTAATTGCTTCGTCGTATTTTTTTCGTTCACACACAATGAGTTTTGATTCAAAAAAATATGTTTACTGCGCAAATCAATTTATTTACTACCAATCAGGCGAAAACTATAAATTAAACATTTCTTTTACAGCTTAAAAAACGAATTTATAAAAAATATTTTTTGTCATACGATTTAACGCGACGCAGCTCTGCGTTTTTTTTTTCAATTATTATGATTTGAACTTATATGAATTAAATGCCGTCAGAATTAATCTGTTTTTTTTTCTTTTTTTCAATTTTAATTACAACTAACGTAAAGCAAATGTACGACCTTAATTACATTTTTATGACAGTTTTGTGTTTTTTTTTTTTTCGGTATTCAATGACGATTCCACCGTTATACGCCCAAGTCCGAACTCGGGCAAAATAAACTTATGTTATTTCGAGATTCGACGAATTATTTGCGTGACACCCGCGGATCTGTTACGAAATAAATTTCAGATAAAAATGAAAGTAAACAGCTTCAGTCTCATTGCTCTCGTATAACTTTGGAATCGTTTATATACCGTAATAAATTATTCCCTTATCCCTTTTTTTCATTTATTTAAACTCGTCTTTTTTCTTTCTTATTATTTTCACACTAAGTGCCAAGAATTAAATATAAATGTACGACTGATAATAAATTGTACTTCAGAAACGGTGAATCATCGCTGGTTAAATTATTGAAAATGATTTTCCCTCAAATTGATTATCAATGAATGATAACAAAAAGTTTTTGACCTTTTTCCCATTTTTTAACAAGTTTACTGGACCTTTTCAAGTTTATTTTCAATAAATATTTTTTCGTTTTCCTTTCATAAAGTACAACTCATTATTTTGACAGATTTACGAGAATGATCGTTTTTTTTTTTGGGAAGATAATTGTCCATTCCTGCTCAAAAGTACAAGTTTATCTCGACGATACGTGACATTTGGAAAAAGGCACGACCAGCTGCAACGGTACAAAAATATAAAACGAAAAAAAAGAAAACGAATGAACTGATGATGGGTCGTCGGTTAGACAACTTTAATTGAACTTTCGTTATTCGAAGCGTTCTTTCATTTCTTTTTTAATATTACATCTCAAAACATCCATATTCGTACTTAATATCAATATATAATTTAGCTTTTTTTCTTTCATGCGACCTCACGGAGGTGCTAGTCTTGTCAAAGAACAGCGTAACGATTTTATAGAACTTTTGCTCTTCTTCATACATTGGATACAAAAAAAAAAGAATAACCTCCTTTATTTTCATGGCCATTAATAATAATAGAGTCGAATTGCGAACGAAGCGGTTGAGAAAACAAAAACTGAGTCATTGATAACCTGTGGAGCTCTCAAATTTCAACGCAAACAAATAGCCGAGTCGTTTCTCCGATTTTCTTATCTTTACAGTGCAGAGACAATTTGTTAAAATGAGAAAAAAGTAAATATCTCTCCACGGATCGAAGTCTGAAAAGTGGTAGAGGCACAAAAATCGTTTCTCATTATTTTCTTCTCTTCAATTTCATACTTTTTATTATCACCTCGTTTCCGATAAATATCGTAATTAAGTTACATTATTCGTCATTAATAAAAAATTAAGAATATATTGAATAATAATGGGATTTAAATAAAAATGAATTCTTAAGAGTGAATGCGGTGTCGTGAGAAACAAATTTGATGCGTGAGTGAAGGAAAATGTAGTACATAGTTTTTTAGCTGTGTATCTGTCGCAACTATTGTGCGAATGGTTTGTTCACGATTTCTTTGTTTTTTTTTCTTCTGATAATCCCTTCTACAAAACCGAAATCAGCGGGCGCACAATTGTAGGAACTATACATAATCGACATCAATTAGAATGTTTTCTTATAGCACCGAATCAACGGAGGCCAGCTTGTTAGGTAACAAGCTGATAACAAGCGATATAGAATAGAAAATAACGTTTTTCATCAGCACTCCGAGCAAAAGAGAAACAAATACTTTTTCAAGAAACGAGCTTCCAGTTTGCACAGTGAAAAAAAGCTCGCACACTCGTGTATTTCAAATCATCTTCATTTGTTTTTTTTTTTTATAGTCTAAGTAGACGGTCCCTTGAATTGTTCACTGAAGATAATTGGTACGGAAAAATGTGTCAATTCACTGTAAAGTGTTAGAAAACCTGCTTTTTACAAACACAGGTTAGTTATACATTTATAATATTATATTGGTATTTTTTTAACATACGTTTCTTTTCTTTTCTTTGTTTTCGTTTATATAAAAGCTATAGCCTGTCTCTCGCTCTTTCTCTCTCTTTTTCTTATATTCGTTAGAGAAGGACGCAACAGCCTGTTTTAATCTTGCGCTCGGCTCCATCGCTCTGATTTTCCTGTGCCTTGCGCGCTGCTATTGCACGCATTAAATCGAAAAATACCTGAAAACAAAGTCAATTTTAAATCTAAGTAATTCATTTTCCTTATCGATTAAAATTATTTTGTCGTTTTAATCGGAAGTTGTTATAATACAGAAAAAATCTTCAATCTTTTGTTATATTTCAACTTTTTAGTAAAACTCTTGCCTGAGGATGAATCACTCATACATTTCTGTTGGTGATTTTATTCCATCGAAATTTTCAATTCTTAATGGTTCACCAAAAATCTTTGAAAAATTATCGACAAATTGTTCAAAAAAATCATTGTTCAAGATTCTTCAATTCCTTAGAAATTTTGTATTCCACTGTATTGAATGATTTTGAATAAAACATACAGCAAAATTCGAAAATAAAGGATTTTATAAAGAAGTTCAAATGCAGAAATTCAAAATAAAAACAAAAAAAACAGAGCAGACATGCCTCATACATGGACAACAAGTGGGTAAAGCGATTAAAAATAATAATTCGTCAAAAAATATGCAAAAAGACTAACAACGTATGATAAAATGAAAAAAAGAAAAACACACCCAAAAACGTTGAAAGAAAAAAAAAACAATAGTATGGCCACAAAACAAAAGTGCGAACCTATAGAATAATGCACTTCTTTTTCTTCCTCTTGGCGCGGTCTTTGCCACGACCGTTACTTGCCGATTTGTCCTCGATCTTGCGTGACCTTATTTCACGCATCAGGTCGAAAAATACCTGAAAATGCGCAATCGATGCTGTCTCAAGACTCGTAAGCGTACAAAAAAAATCAAAAATTGACAAAAAATAAAAATAACGGGCGATACATACAGTTTTGTGCAAAAAAAAAACGAGTGTTCAATGTCAAAGCACATTCAATGTATGAAACGAGAGAAGAGGACAAATAAATGTGTGATTAACGCGAATTACGATAAGATAATATATTTGCACAATCACGAACGATACGAAGAATCCAAAAAAACTATAGTCATACCGGAAATAGATATTTCGCACAATAAATTCTATCAATGCTTGTCCCTGACATTCAGCAAAAGCATGAAATTTAAATAAAAACGAAAAAAAGGAATAGACTATGAAATAATTTCTTGACATGACCAACATAAGGTTTTTCATACCTTGTCAACATTCTCCTTTGTTTTAGCGCTTGTTTCCACATAAGGTACACCCCACTGTTGTGACCTTCCCTGAGCTTCCGCAAGACTAACTTTTCTCTTCTCCTGTAGATCACTCTTATTGCCCACTAATAAAAAGGGAATGTTTTCGTCGTTCTTTACTCTTAGAATTTGTTCTCTGTAAATGCATCAGAGAAACAAACGAAAAATATGCCTAAATATGTTTTTCTATTATCGTGGGATATGAAAAAAAGAATGGGACAATAAAAAAATTTAAAGAAACGGGGAAAAAACAAAGAAAACAAATAATTCTCACCTAAATTCTTGTGTCGCTTGAAAGCTGTCGTCTTCCGTTATTGAAAATACACACAGAAAACCTTCTCCGCTACGAAAATAATTATCCCTAATCGCAGCATAGTCTTCCTGGCCTGCTGTATCTAAAATATCTATTTGTACTTCTTCTCCATCCAGCACTACTTTTCTCCTGTAAGAATCTGCTTTTGTCGGCTCGTAATCTTCAACGAACTGCAGGTCAAAAAATTCCATTAAAACAATTAATATTTTCATTATGAAGAATAAGCCTAGCCAGAATATTTGCAGCAAAAACTTGTGAAAAACCTTCAATTACCTCGTCGTACATGAATTGTAATGTCAGTGCTGATTTTCCTACTCCTCCGCTACCTACCATAATCACTTTATGGAGGGCTTGAGTTGCTCCAGGTTTTTTTGACATTTTTGATTCTTTATAAAATTACCCTGTGTGCAGAAAAGCAGAAAAAATTCAAATTATCAACGTTCAAAGGCTCCGAAGTTCCAATTTCGGAACAAAGTAGGCTCAGGGTATTCTAGACTCCAAGTATTTTTTGACGGTCAATATGTCAAAACACATGTATTGCCTTATTGTCAATAAATTGAAATAAAATTGAAATCTGCTGAAGAAAACAATTAATTTGCGAACAACTAACAGTAAACAATGTTTTTCTATAACAAATTTTTTTTTAACTGTTTTTCTTCATTTTGAATTATTCAACTTAATTTAATTTCAATAACTAATGATTTTCTCCATGTATAATTTTTCTAATATATTCTTAGAAATGCAGGAACCCCTTTTATTGTTGGCATATATGGTTACAGGATGTAGAAATGTAATCAATGTGAGAAATCTTTCCAGAGGGTCAAGCAAGTGAAATAAGTAGAGGGGCAAGGGGGGCCTTTAGTTCTGCTGTTTATAATGGTGCATTCTTAACAGCAAGTGTTAATTGCCATTGTAGTGAGTCAACCAGCACCTTAGTCACCAGGCTCCAAGATTATTTTATTGTCAATATTTTATGTTAAAAGTGTATCGAGTTTCTAAGACTTGTAATTAAAGTATGAATGAAATTGGTGGCTTTGCAACTGGACGCTTTCCGAAATAACGAATGTCAAGAGTCGAATGCACTGTATAAACAAAATAGAGAAATACGAGAATCGAACTGACAGGTGTATAAAGTCGATATTTCGTGTTGTCTTTTCTCAACTTCCTCCTCGTTGAAAATTTGATCACTCGATTTTCGTCGTTGAAAAACACCCACTTGTTATTTCGACACAAAAAAAAACTCATTGACAATTGTTTTTCACAAACACAACGACGAAAGTTGAATATTTGAAAAAAAACTAGAATGTTGAAAGACAATATCGAAATATGAAAAATGCTTTTTGTTGATAAACATTACACAAAATGAGGAATAAATAATTTTATTTGAAAAGTCAGGGCGTATACGAAGTATGAATAATGAAAAGGCGGTGCCGCGCTGTCGCACGAGTTTTCATGAGTCCTCCCAAACACTCGATTCTCTTGTTTTTTTTGTTGTTTCCCCCACCCCCCTGCCGTTTACCATACATTACGACTTGAGGGACGTTGGGAAAAACAAAACAGAATCGTTTAGCAAAAGGTGCAAATCGTGTTCCCCGTTTAATCAAGAGTTCAAATACCTGGATAAAAAATGGTTTATAAATCCAATACTTTTCCGACGTATTTCGGTTCACCTGTACAGCCGTCACCGGAGCGTCTCGCACTACTGCGGCACGTACGCAACTCGCGCTTATTCGGTCGGTATTTTTTTGCCATAACCTTAAGGCGCCGACAAAAAACACAACCTCCTAAACTTCTTCCGTCAAACTTTCTCACGATACTCGTTCAATGACAAATTTTTCAACTCAATTTCGTTACTTTGTGTGGACGTTCAAAACATTCGTTTTATCCTAACAATGGCAAATAATAAAAATGTTCAATTCAAATTTTGTCGGTAAGTATGATTTTTGTACTTTTTATCAAAAATTAAAATATACATTTTTGGTCACCGGGATAAACTAAATTAATGATAAAGTATAAATCTGCCATTCTTTGAAAAAGTTTGACGGATTTTTTAAATTTCTTTATAAATAGAAATAAAAACTTTGACATACATTTAAAGTATGCAAAATTTATAAATGACCATGAAACTTAATTGAACGAATGACAAACAATCAGTTGGAAAAAAAAATATTAAATTTTCGTTATCATTTGTACTATTGTATCTTAATTTAAGAAAAAATGAAGCAATGACAAATTTGAAAGTTGAATCCTTGTCCGGCCAACTTCGTGCGAATCAAATGATTGTTTTTTCAAAATTGGCTATTCTGTCGCAAAGTTATGAAAAAGCCCATCAGATGGTGCTTCTGATTAGTAAGGCTATCTATCGGTATTTTTGTGAAGCTGAATTTCCCGCGTTTTTAGCGAAGCCTATTTCGAGTGACATAATCTGGACTGTTTTTAAACTTGCCAATAAACAAAAGCCAAAAGCCAATAATTGGAAGGAATTAAAAACAGTACTTCCAAAAAATAAATTGATAAATTCGAGTGTTTTCATGTCGCATTTAAACGTAATGAAAAAGAGAGTTTTGAAAGTGAAAATAAAAAAAAATTGTGTCAACCTCGGACGATGTCCGGGATATTTGAAGACCCGCGCCAGAATGTTGCAAAAAAAAAACTGCTCACCAGCCACTTAGAGGGGGACACGACGATAGAGAACACCGGAGTGAGACATTTTTTGTTAGTTTATTGAATGTTCTGCAAAGGCTTCGTATCAGGAATCAGACGTCTCGCAATGTCAGCAATACAAAAGCCCGAAGTTCTTTTCGTTCTTGGCGGACCTGGCTCTGGGAAAGGCACGACATGTACCGATATCAGAAAAACATTCGGTTACGTACATTTGTCAGCCGGTGATCTGCTACGCGAGGAAAGAGCTAAACCTGGCTCCGAATACGGGGAACTCATTGAGGATCATATACGCAATGGCACTATTGTTCCCGTTGAAATAACCTGCAGTCTCCTCGAACGCGCAATGAATGCCTCCGACAATCCACAAAAAAGATTCCTCATCGATGGTTTCCCACGCAACCAGGACAACGTCGATGGATGGACAAAGGTTTGTACAAGAGAATGTAAAAAAACGACCCTATAAAATATCCCCTTTCTAGCTTCCGTAAATTTCATTATTCGTCAATTCTCTCTTTGCCTATAAAACTGTAAAAATCAAAATTATGATAAAAAATACTAGAGAGAGTATTAATCCTTCGCTCAGAGGCCAATCGTTGATGACACCCATCAAGATTTGCCTCTAACAGAATCAAATCAATCGAGCAAAAATGATTTAAATTTGTACTAGAGACCGCAAAACCAGCAGCAACATTTTTGTATTTCTTTTTGACGAAAATAGATTTTTTGATGAAACAAGTATGAGAATGCAAAGTTTTAACGCCTTTGAAGTCAAGGTTTATTTGACGGCTGTAGTAGTGAATGTGTTTTCTATTAAATCCAATATTCTGAATCAACTCTATAACTTCTCGAACAATATTATATCTTTTTTCTTGTTGAATGTATTTTCCGATAAAAATACTGCAAACTTGCATTGGTTGACTTCATTTGTCCTTCATACTGATATGCTATGACTTAACATTTCCTGTATAGTTTCATATAGATGTGTTGGAGTAAACTCAAAGTGTCGTAGCAACTTGATAAGGCCAATGTTGATATCAAATTTGATGTTGTTGTAATTAGGCAATACTTTGTATGTTTCTTGAGTAGAATCTAAAATTTGAATGGAGGGTTTAGTTTGTAGGAAAGAGTGCGGGTGAATATTAAAAATGATGAAGAACAAGAAATGAAAATCATTTTTGTTATGTTTCAAGTAAGCAAACTCTGATACTATCAAACAACATTAAAGAATTAAGTATTCTACGAGAGAATCTGAAAAAAAAAAAAAATAGTGAAATTTCTATGTTTAAATATAGAAAAAATGAAATTTTCAGGAAATGGCAGACAAAGTAATACTCAAGGGAGTAATATTTTTGGAGTGCAGCGAGAAGATCTGTACAGAGCGTTGTTTAAATCGTGGTCGTAAAGGTAGCGGTCGTTCGGACGACAACGAGGAGTCATTGATGAAGAGACACAAGACTTACATAAACGACACGATGCCGATAATTGAGTATTACGAGAAATTGGGCCTTGTCTACAAGTTTGATTCATCGAAACCGCCGAAAAAAGTATTTTCGCAAGTTGAAGCAAAACTGAAGGAAATTGGATGGTAAGACTTGAGGGAAAAAGGATGGGCGGTGAAATCCTTATCGACGTAATTCACAAAATAAATACGAGTGTGTTTTCGTCAGAAAAAACGCGGGATTCGCGTTGAATCGTACCTAAGACACACGTAGATACAAAGTCGAGGATTCGACAGGACAGTTACTCACTCATCATGATTTTTGTTTTTATATAAATATAGTTACGGAATCGCCGGATAACGCGAATGAATAATAACAAATCAGAGTTATATTTTTCCCGAGCTAATACGAAGCGATATATAATTAAAGAAAAATCAATTTAAAAATTACAAATAAACGTACGTAAGGAAGACGATTACGAAAGAGATTAACTTAATGACATTCCTTGTGCGAGGGTAGGGCATTGAAAAGCAACGACGCTGTTTCACATGAACCTTGATGATCAAGATAACCATTTTTTTAAATAAATTAAATAAATATACCCTCCACGAGCCAATGAAGCCTTTGATCGAGCCAGATATCTTTTATACACTATTATATACAATAAAAAGTATATATATTATATTATATACAGAAAAATAGAGATGCATCAGCGATGCATTTACCGTTGGTTGCCACCATCAAGGGTGAGCGCTCTTCGAAAATCATTATTATCAATATTGTGCTGTAATTTTAGAAGGTATTAGTACAAGTAACAACTTATTTAGTTATAGACAATACGGCACTTACTCGCTAATGTTGAACAATGAAATATATTGTCAATATCCAAAATCTCATCTGAATTTATTATTTTGTTGATGACCTACCTTTTTTTGCAGTTTAAATTATTTTTTTCAACTTGTTTTCACATCGAATACTCCATTTTTCAGTTGAACGTGGTTCTAGAAAATTTTAAAATGTCGAGACGTGAACGATCATTAACTGTTTGTTGCAAAAATATTATGCTCGCACAAACGATCGAAATTTTCACTTCTTTTTTTAATGAAAAATATGTATTTTTTTTTGCACTTGCAAAAACATTCGATCAAATTTATCATCATATTAAAGAAATACCCGGATAATTATTTTGATTTATTGAAATTTTGACACCAGATCGGGTTCAGTGGCCACAAAAAACTCCTCGGAAACAAGTGTACAAAAATTTTGAACATATGGAAAAATATACGGCTGAATATTGATTACCAATGGGAAATTCGTAGAAATAATCAAATGAGGTGTTTTCAGCGTGGTAGGTCGATAGCATTTAAATAAATAATAATAATTATCTAAAAATATACACGGGTGGATGTGAAAAAACAGAAAAAGGTTGAGAGACCTCGAGAATATTTCTTTAATGAGTTTGTTGGCGTAATTTCAGCCACATTTGTACTATAGATGAAAAAAAAAGAATCTGCTGAGCGTAACAATTTTCTGCGAATATAATATTTCGTTGGAAAAATTTGATCGGTCATTGTACTAATTTGATTCTCCTACAAGGCTGTCATATATGACATTACGTCATCGTCGACGGACATTGTGAAGCGTCATTACGTAATAAGTTAATTTTCAAGATTTTCAATGTTTGCGGATCGAGCAACAGGACAGTTTTTTTATTATTTATTTTCAAGCGTATCGTTCGATTTGTTATGAGATTACAAACACAGTCAACAAACGTAATTTTTGCCATTTTTTTTTCACTTCCCACTACACGCGAAGATGTTTCGCAATCGTTTCATTGGAAGTAGGAATAAAAAAGGGTAAAAAAACTAAAATGCACAGAGAAAGCGACAGCGTTCGAGAGCTTATGCGGATTTGCGACAGAGGTCAATGAACCCCTTGTTAAGACGCCTCGTTTATCGAATCGCGCCTGGAAAGCACCCAAACGAACGAGATATGTGTGTTCAAGGTCGTTGTCTTCGGTGAACTGCTTCAGGATGAATAACACACAAGGAAACTCGTGAAAGTCAGCGGTCACGAGAAACTTTTTCAATCGTTCGTCAACCTTTCACCAACTTAATATAGATTTTTTTCTCGCCTTCTTGGTTTTTTTTTCTTTTTTTTTCTTTTTTAATGCTTGCAGTTCTTTACGTCATGAACTATTCTTTGCGGTCACTGGAAACATCAGCGTGTTATGAAATTGATGGATTAAAAATGGGAAATCCCTGCAATTTTTTCAGTTTTTTTTTTTAAGATTCTTGTAATTACATTTTAATTGGACTTTTTGCCAAATATACCAATGTAAGACTTTTGGTAAAAGTCACCGCAGAACTTTTTTCTTTCAATATATTTTCAAGTACAAAAATTTCGTGTATTAGAGCATAGGAAGACAATTACTCTCAATTATGAATTTTTCATTTTTTCGAAAGTTCAAACAATCACAAATTCATATACAAACTTATATTTTTGTGTAGGAAGAGAGTCGTTTTGTAATGGCGAATTTTTCTATCCTTATATTTTTGTGGGAATAAAATATTCACGAATATTGGTTCCGAACGTTTTTTTTTTTTTCTACATTTGGAACAATTTCTTTAAAAAATTACCCTCAATTTTTTGTTTCTATATTTCGATACACCAACTAATATTTTAATGATAGAAAAGAATTTTCGTTTATGGCGAATTTTAAAATCTCATAAGAATATCGTATTCTCGGAAAATGATATCAAATTTTGCTTCTAGAGTTCGAACAATCGATAATTGATACACAGATCAATAATTTGATAATAAATATTTAGCTTTTTTTGGTAAAGTAAACGTGACGTTTTGCACGCGAAAGAAATTTGTTTTTAGTTGAATAGTCGGAGGTTTCTGCGCGTAGAAATTCTTGAAAACGTTAATCAGGTTGTTTGCATGAGAAAAGGGTCGTTTTTCCATTGGGATTGTTGTTGAGTGTGAAGTAATTTTGAAGAAGCCTCTCGAAAAATAAGATTCGGCTAAAAGGATTTTTGGATCGTTACAATAGGCGATAATGATCGTTGTGTCCTGAGAATCATTTTGTTGACATACGATTAAGAAACTTATATGTTTTAACCCCTCCGAGTGTCCATACGACGTTCAGCTCTCTCCCCCTCCCAATATATATATCGAATTGAGAATCCTCAACGCGAACAGTGGACTTTCCGATTTCCAAGATTGAGATACGAGATCGTTGATGGTTCCAGGTTTAAATCATATTAGTACGCGGAAGCGGGCGGAGTGTTTGTGAAATTTTTTAAAAAATACGATTAATTGTGCCCAACGAAATAAACTTATGATTTTTGTTATTGACGTGGCAATAATTTTGCATACAAATTTTTATATTTTCGACTTTGAGTGAAAAATCATTGAAAAATCATGAAAGTTAAATTGTCAAATGTTCGGCTGTCCGTTAGAATTTTTTCTACCCTCGTTTTTCAAAGTTTACTTCTTGGTTCAGCAGAATCTGAACAATTACCAGCATTGAAAGAAAATGTTGAGAGACCGGAAACGACGCTAGCAAATTTTTTTACCAGATCCTTCGATCCTCAGGATGGCACTGTCAGTTCCGAATGCATGAAAGACAGTGTTCTTTATCGCAATGGTCTTAGCAACTACGAGCCGTGGGCCTTGCAAAGTAAGCATTCCATTAATATTTCAGTTCTGTCCCCATTTACATTTTTCATTATTCAGAGAAAAATAAATGTTTCCTAAATTTTTCATGTTTCGCTGATATCTCTTGTGACTTTAATTTTAAGGCAATTTCTCATACTCTCATTTCTTAAAGTACAAGAAAAGAGAAAAGAATTTATTTATATTTAAGTTTTTCGAGTGAGTATTCCAACATTTAACGTTCGTAAAATAAATCAATTTGGATATTTTTTAGATGCTGTAACTGAAAATTGATTTTTGAAAAACTATCGACCGTATCGTTGATACGAAAATAAATTTACAAAAAAATCAATTGATTAATTTCAAACGTGATCGAGAAATTTCAGACCCTGTTCCACAAAAAATGTCAATGATTCTATTTAAAGAGTTTCAAAAAATTATATTTTTGATCTGACACGTAATCTTTGATGGGAGGTTCGTTATCATTCTGTCGAACGTGGATATCGATTTTTCTCGATATGTGCAGTTGTGATAAATCTAATCCTCGATTGTTATACGAAGTTTTCAATCAGAGATTATTTCCGTTTGATTCCTAAGCGATGAAATCTCGTTTTAGGGTTTAAATTATTTATATCTCATTCGTAAATCTCATGCAGTGTTGGAAAAAGAAAAAATATTAGGCACGTGTTAGTGACGATTTAATAATGAAAAAAAATATTTATATCAATTACGTTGCGAAATTACGTAAATTTTCAACATTACGAGCTATTCGTTGATGGACAGAGGCCGAGAAAACCGAAAGTGGGTCAGTGAGGATAGTCAGAGTAAAAGGCCGATGACCGTCCTTGCACCCAAGGGGTTGCGCCAGTCTATATAACACGATCATCCAATTTATCGTCATTTTTTTTCAAATTCCAATGCTATAAATATTAATTGTTATACAATTTCGTATAATTCAAACCATTTAATCATATTTCAGATTTTTTCAACTTCAACTCGCTCTTGTCGCAATAATGTTATAAGAAAATTTATTTACTACGACGATAAGATATGAAAATAAAATCGACCTTGTAATAGCAATGGACTGAGCGGAATTTATCGCTTTGTATTTATTTTCTTCGAACGAATTTTTTTTTCCACCATTTCGGTTACGGCCTAATTCTCGAGTTTATTTTTCTTCCAATAGTTTTAATGTCATATGATATGATTATTGATATTGATGACCTTGGCAGATTTCGTATAACGACGAATTTATCGAAGTCGTACGATTTTGTCAACCTGATTGATTTACAACGTATAATTTTAAACTTGAAACCCAATTTCGAATTGAGCTCAATACATCAATATTTACTTTTCTCATCCCATCAAGTACTGCGTAAATAGGACATGAGGTCTGATAAACATCGATCCATAAAGTGGCAAAAAAAAGTAACGGCCACTTTGATTTTCGCCGAAATTCAAAGATTCAACGATTACTCGATAAATCAGAAAGTGGCTAGCTCATTTCTTTAATTTCTTACTGCCACCATGATGGCCCAAAAATTTCATTCAATTTTTAGCGATTATTTCATTTACGCAGCGATCTGTTTCGATAAAAAAAAAACAATTTGTTTCGATATCTTGTTGATTCGGTTTTATCGGTTACAATTTTCACAAAATGTTCTCTTAATTGATACATAACATTCAGCCCGGTACAGCCCGATAAATCCTGTGATAAAAACAGCAATGATAACATGTTTATTCGGCTTTTAGATTTTTCCCAATAATTCGAAAAAAAATTATTTAAATAAATAATCAAACTTTTATCTTTTCCCGAATGAAATATGTCTTCCAGATAATTTCTTTTTTTTTTTTTCAAAACTTGATTATTTTTAAGAATTTAACTTGAATATATAAATCATCGTTAAATAAATTTGAAATGGGGAAAAAAGCGAGTGTCATTGAGCGTGGTTTTTCTTCTTTTTTCAAGTGTACGACGCATCAACGAAAATAGCGTCGGGTGTCGTGACGGGAAATACAAAGCAACTGGGTAATTACGACGAGTGTCTGAGAGTGGAGAGCAATTATAATTTCGTGGGTAAAGCTTGTAGTGCCAAGGTGCATTTCGTCATTTCTCCTGACAAAAATGATACCAACGATACTGAGGACCATACTATCGAAGATTTATTGTTGAACGTGGCTTTGGCTTCGGTGAGTTTCAAACGTAAACAAAACAATAAAGTATTCACAATTATGAATTTACGAAAGACTTTGAAACTATTTTGGCGGATATATGGTTTTTGATAAATTTGATAAACTTTTTATTTTTATTGAAAATTTACTTTTCTCAGGGTTTGAATAATTGGACTTCCGGTCCTTCGGTATCTTACGAATGGTTGTGGTGCGTGCCATCTACTTGCAGCGAACAGGACGTTGCCGAAACTATTGAAATTGGTCTTGATCCCCTAAAACGCCCTCCAAGAATTGAACTTTTCGTTCACCTCGGCAACGATTCGTGTCACACCAAAGAATCCGATCGCCGCGTCTTGGATATTGCCGATTGGCTTTACATGTACAGACATTTATTTCTAGGTATATTTTAGTATAAAATTCCGATAGAAATCGGACGAAATCGTCAAATTAAAATTGCCTGAGTCATTATCACAATTTCAATCTATTTGCAATGGTGGGTGATCGACTTTTTTTTTTTACTAGTGATTATCGGTATTATTGCTAAATTATCCGACATTGTTGTGATACGTTGCATGAAATTTGCATTTTTCATTATCCGAAAATTAAGCTTGTAACCCAATTTTTTTGTAAAAAATTGAAATAAAAAAAAAATTAGTATTCCAATAATGGGATCATTAGCAATTAACGAAAAATATTCAAATCATTCTAAATATAAATTTTCGGACGAATAAAAATCGTCATTTAATGTAACGATTCGCAACACTTATTAATTTTTGTTGCAATGCAATGGAAAAAAAAAATAACAATTAATTATTTGTGTTGTCAGATCTGTACTGATCCTGTTCGGAAGCTTGGTCGCGACCGGCACGGTGTACGATTTGATGAAGCAAAGGAATCCGGAAAGACCGGCTTCCATAGGTAAAAAGTGGTTAAAAAAATGTTATTATCTATTTACTTATCGTAACATAACGGTTATTCGATAATAAATCATGGTAAAATGATACGGTATGAAAATGCAGTGGTCAAGTGATCCGTTGCAAAATGTCTTTTGGCTAAACACCTGATTTTTTTTTTTTCAAATTTTTTCATTCATATAATATAACTGTATACAACGTTTGTGTTAAATGTCAAGTAGATCGTGTTTCAAAATAAGCATCGTTTGCATTCCGACGAAACAGAAAGTGGAATGTGGTGGCTTGATTCGTTCGTACGAATAACTTCTTGATCTAAAGTTCGATTGATTCTCTGACCGATAAATTTCTAATAATTTTTGTTGTTGTTGTTTTAAATAAACACAAAGCATTTACTGGTGATAACGACGGCCATAGCGATACGATCGAATAATTCTTTCGCACGTTCTTTGCCCAAATAAATTGATTTTTCCAACGATTACTCGATTGCAGGAACAAAAATTTCAATGACATGATGCAACCTCCTGTTTGATAATGAATTGAAAATTCCCACAGGGATAAAGAGCCAGATTCTCCGTTCCTTTTCCGCCTACACCAATGGCAAGAGCCTTTTGAATGTCCAAAGAGGCCCAGGAGCAATCCCCTGTCTCGATGGTCTTCGATTTTTGAGCATCTGTTGGATTATTTATGGACATACTCATTATCTTAAAATCATAGGAGCAAATCTCGATCTCTTATCAGTTGCGACGGTGAGACACGATTCCATACTTTTGTTGAAATAATTATTATAATTTCGTCATGACTATGAAAAAGCTCGCAATATAAATAAATTATTTAAAATTTCTTATTTTTAATCGTAAGAATAAAATGATAATAACAATAATCATTAATCATCATTGATAACAGTTGCACGAAAGATGGCACAGTTTTTTATTGCTCAACGGTAACATCGTCACCGACACTTTCTTTCTGCTCAGTGGAATTCTTTTGGCTTATACAGAGCTAATTAAGAAAGAAAAATATGCCGATCGTCACAAACTCAACATTTTCAGTCTTTACGTTCGCCGATATCTGAGGTGAGTTATACAATTTATGTGCTTGTGTTTTTTTTTTCGTTATCATAAGAGTGAGTTATAGTTCCGATGATTTCATCGATCGGCAGCAATCGATGATTCGTGTGATTAGATTAAAATTAGACTCGACTATATCCATAGATTTCATGGTTTCATGATCAATTTTTCTTGCAGCCTTAGTTCTAGTTTCCAAAACAAACAAAAATTTGAATTTTCAGAGTTAAAAAATAAAAATTTATTCAGAACTCGGCCATACGAAAAATATGAAATTTGTTGCAATTCAAGAATGTACAGAATGGGATATCGTACTTATTTTTATTTTCTTGCAGATTGACTCCTGCCTATGCCATTGTAATTGCTTTTTATGCAACTATTTTTTATAAAATGGGAAGTGGGCCCCAGTGGGACACGTGGATCGGAAGCAATAGCAATTTCTGTCGTGAAAATTGGTGGACTAATCTGCTCTACGTCAATAATTATGTCAATGTTCCAAGCATGGTAAATCGATTATTTTTTAATCATCTCAATACTCAACGCTGCTTAGGCCCAAGTTTTTTACTCATTGATAAATGAGAATTAAACAATATAATTATCATAATAATATCAATGTGTTATTATGAAATTCAATCATTGATGTTTTATTTTTTAATAAAATTTCGATTTATTCAACCCTTGGAACCGATGGTGGGACTTCTTTTTGTCTCAAACCAAGTTTTAATTGTTAAACTACTCTTTTTACAACAAATAACTGGCTTCTCAGTTCCGGAGGTTCTTCTACTAAATACACTTCAAGGAATTTTACAGAATTTTTGAAAAAAATTTCACACGGTGGTTTTTGTTTTAAAAAATAAAATTTTCAAGTCGATTGCACGTAAGAAAAAATCAATGGCTCAAAGAGTTGACCCTGATAATTTTCTGGACTCGCTTAAATTTTTTTTTTTTTTTTTTTTAGTGCATGTCACAGTCTTGGTACTTGTCTGTGGATATGCAGCTCGTATGGATTTCACCGATATTTTTGTACCCAATGCTTGGTACAAGTAGAAGGAGCCAATTAATATTTTTCACAATTTTGGCAACTGCACTCGCGGCATCGATTCTCGCGCCATTTTTGATCACTTATTGCAACAACCTCACAGGCACGATGCTCTACTATAAAAAGTGAGACTCAAATTGATTTTAAATTATTGATTTTCAATTCGATCCTATTTTTAAATTTTTCTTTATCTGCATTTTTTTATTCGTGTTAGTCAATTGGATGTGGCGAATGTTTATCTGCAAATATACACGAAAGTTTATACGAGAGCGGCTCCATATTTACTCGGACTTGGAATCGGTTATTTTTTGAAAAAAATCAAACCCACAAATACTTCAATCTCTACTGTAAGTTTTTTACAATTTTATTATTTTTCTTTTATTAATTTCCTATCTTTTTCCTTTCGTTTGCAATTCCTTTACAATTTGCAATTTTTTTCCTTTTTTTTCTAATCTGAATATTTATTAAGAAATATCAATTAACGATCGACGACCTTTTTTGCTATTTTTTTTTTCTTCTAGTCCGTTGTAATCGGCGGCTGGATTTTTGCCATCGCAGTCGGTCTTGCCGTTGTTTTTGGGCCTCGACCAATGTATTATCCAGATCATGATTACAACAGTGTGGAAGCAGCTTTTTACGCCGGATTTCATCGACCTGTTTTCGCTCTGGCCGTCGGGTGGATCGTTATCGCGTGTGTTTTCGATTGTGCTGGTAAACTAAACAATAAATCATATTTTTTCCCATATTTTGAAAATTCGTTTGAAACCATAGAGAGAAGTAATTTTTTTTTAACTTTTTTAGGACCGGTGGGTGCCTTGTTATCCTGGAGTTTTTGGGTTCCTCTGAGCAAATTGACATACTCGATTTATTTGTCTCATTACATTATTTTGTTATATAACAACGGAAGTGCAAGAGTTCCAGAAAGTTTGTCAACAATTGGAGTTGTAAGTGTTTAAAAAGAAAAACATTTTCAAGAAATAATATTTCGACGATTTATACTTTTAATTTTTTCAAATACAATTAATTTAAAAAAAAACAATCCATAATTATTTACTAAATAATATCAATAGTAATAATACATTGAATTTTTCAAAATCATTTTTCAAGAATTTTGGATTCTTCGATTTATAGTTATCTCAAAATACGAAATAATTTGCATACTTATTTGGTTTGATGTTGGATTTTCTATTGCTTTTTTTTATAATTTATTTTTTCGATATTTTTAACAGGTGGAAGCATTTTTCGGCAACTTGGGATTCACTGTAATAATTTCAGTAATATTGAGTCTTACATTTGAGATTCCGTTTATTTCTTTAACGAACCTGATGTTCACGAGTGATCGGCCATTACCATCGGCGCCATCGGAACCGATAATTTCAGCGTTGGATTCGAGTGATTCGACTGAACAAACGCATAGTTCATCGAACGAGGCGATTTCAACGGTCTCACGAACGTTTGACGACTTAATGGATCGTTACGACAAAGATGATGCCGGCAGTATTGATTCACAATCACCAAATCCGAACGAACGTAGGTATTCGAGAAGCACACCCGAATTCTGTGTTCATCATCGAAAAGATGTCCAACAATCTTTAAAAAGTACAGTCTACGATCAAGAGTACGAGAGAGAAGAACTTCAATTTGACTATTCCGATCCTGACGAAGATTAACTTTTCTTAACAAATTCATACAAAAAGAAAACAAAACAAAAATCATTTGCAGAACAAAAGATAAAAGAAATACTGAAACTCAATTCATAAGGCAATGAACGACTCTTTTTTTTCACTCAACGTGCGAAAAATGAGAGTTGAAAAACTTAACATGACAATTTGCGACTTCACGTCGTTGAGAATAATAGTCCGAGAATGCGTGAATCCTTGAATTCAAAACGTGGCCATTTACCTCGAAAGTACAAATTTTTTAACTTTTTTTTACAAACGTAGTTTTTAATGCGATAGAAAATAAGTTCAATGACAAAAAAAAGCAAAACTACAATGGACAGAAAGACAATTTTTAGGATAAAATATAAAATTTCATTTTTTTCCAAGTGATTACCTCGATGTGTAATATTAAGGATAAGTGTAAAGACTTGCAGAAACTTAGGGAGCTAAAAAAAATCGATTTTTGAAAAATATTGTCATTCGATACTGTCACCTTTTGTATATAAGTTTTGAAAAATTTCCACAAAATCGATAACTCAATTTGACAGATACTTAAACATCGGAATGCTTTCATTTAAAATAAACAGAGAAACTTTATTCAATTATCTAGTCTTTGTCGAGGTATTTTTTTGCAAACATCACAGTCTTCTTTTTACAAGTATAAAAAACAAAAAAAAACAAAACTTCACGATACAAACTGAACCATTTTGGGAATAGTGGAATGAAAAAAATTCAGCTGGAACAAAGACTGTTTGTTTTTGACAATTTTACGACCAAAATTTTGTTTAATTCTCGAGTTACAGTGTACAGTCAGGATTTTATTTATTTATAATAACATTTTTGAGTTTGATTCACAAGAATGTCTTTTCGAATGAACGAAAAGCTTTTCGATCGATACTTTGTTTCGGTAGAAAAGAAATAATTGAGATTGACTTAATTTTTATAAACTGTGGGTGTATGTTAGTCCTTCAGGATTTAATAATTGAAAACTTTGTTACCACACGAAAAAAAATAGTGTTAATTTTGAAAAATCATCGAACAAGCTATAATTTTATAACGAACTATATAGAGTGGATAAAAAAGAGGGGGTTGAGGGTTGAAAAATTGAATACGTGGGAATCCGATTACGTAATGACTTCCCTGAAGGGCACTTGATTTTTTTCTAACTCCTAATCCCTAGCTGTTCCTGCAAGTGCCAAATCTTGTAGGACACGCGTGCACGTGGACTCTCCAGGGAGAGAACGTCGTGGGAAGAAATAAAAGTCCTTTCGGTCCCTTCGATTGGAAATTCCATCGATTTTAAATTAAAAACAAAAAAACGATCAAGAGAAAGAAAAAGACATTTATAACTCAAAGAAAAAGTACACAAGGATTAGGAATTAATTGACACTGTAACGACCATAATTGTAATAAAAAATTGTAAATATAGCAATAAATACGAATACATTAAAAATGACATTGACTTTGGATGACAATTGATTTAGGGATCTTAGATTTATGTTTTTTTCATGCCCTTCTCTCGAATTACGATATAATTCATGAAGCTTCTCAATTAAACAACGATTTTTCGATAAACGAGATTAAATCTCGATAAATTGACATATTTCGAGAGCAACGAATGGAGGAGATAGAAAACAAGGAGAAATCGAAGGTCTGGGCAACACACGTTGCACCCTGCTGAGAGGGGGCTCGCTCGAGCCCCCATTGTGACAAACAAACGGATGAATTTCAGTCTCATTGTCACTGGTTTGGTTAGCCAACTTCCTCGTGCCTTCGTCATGCCTCTATTACGAGTTACGAATTCTATATTTGTCCCTGAATTACGAGCAACCATAAAGGAGTCTTGACTGTGGAAATTCCTACGTAAAATAAGCTTTAGATACGCCCTTCTTATTCCAAGATACCAATACGTATTGTTACGTAAGATGGCTCGAAAAACCTCAACATCTGTGTACCCTCGAGTACACTCCAATCCTCCATTTCTGACAAAATAAATGAAATTACCACACCAGTCTAATATATCATATATTAGTCATATATATCTATATGTATGTGGCCATTTTTGGTGGAGCATAACCACTGTGACGTTTTTCCCCATTTTTACCTATTGTTCCATTCCTTAAGGGGGGGCTTTGCATAACTTTACTTTGAGTATGGAGCATAATTTATGGCACAAAAAACATTAGGCACGGAACACTTGTTTGTGGGCAAAAAAAAACGTTTACAAAGCATTGGCAACGTTTATTTTTATTTTTATATGTATATATATATTTTTTTATTAATTCTTTTTTGTTAATATTCTGAAAATGATGAAAATCATTTGTGTGAAGATTAATATGCTGCAACGGGAATTTGTAGGACGAGAATTCTTTCGCTCTCCCTCGATGTTTTTTTTTTTTAATTTTTTGTATTTTTCGGAAATGAGGGTAAAAAACAAGTTACATAAAAATTAGTACATGGGTTGAACGAAGGGAGAAAGTATTTAGCTTTCACTGAATGTTTAGGGTACTCGGGAAACGAGAGTGAGTGGTGAAAAAAAAGAAACAAGTGCCTCGGAAAAGTGGGTCTACGAGTCTGCCGACAAAGACGGGACTCCAGGAGTCAAATTTTTAGGATTCTTATTCGGTAGCCGTTCAATATCTCCCAAGGGAGTTTCTACTCTTTTCAACCTGCTCGCATAAATAATAAAGCGGCACCTGCTGTAGCAATTTTTCAACATTTCAATTCCTTCATTCAAGTCAATTCAAAACGACTATTTATTCATAAGCGTCTCAGGAACCACGTGGAACATTATTGAATTATTTAATTCGGAGTATTTTTACAATCATTTCGAATTATTATTAACAATAGAATGAAGTTTACTTTTCATTTTTGAGAAAATATCTTCGGAGATGGATAAAAAAATATCTTGATCGCGTTGTCTCTTTTTTTTTAGAGTGACAAAAAAAACGAAGCGCCATGAGCATCAATTTCTCCCTTAATATTATTAAGTACCAACGATAGATAATAGAGTCGAGAGTGTAGGGTGGTCTGGTTTTGTCTTTAGAAGGGTGGGGGTGGGGGAGGGGTAGTGGGACAGAGACCAGACATCGAGGTCCTCGGAGTAATAGTCAGGATAGAAAATTTCATTATTAGCGTTCCTCTTATCGTCTACATTTGGAGAAGACTGGCCTCTTGCTCGATAATATGACGAGACAAGTAAAGATTGTTGAGAAAAAAAAGTAGAGAGAGAGAGCGAGAAAGGGAAAAGAGTCTTAAACGATCGGAATAAGAAAAAAACGAAATTCTGGCACGTCAAGTAGTGCAATTTTTCACTCGCGGCTTCTTGTCTCTCGTTGTTTTTCAAGGACGAGAAAAAAAACTGAAAAATAAGTTTAAAACAGAAGGAAAATAGAAAGAGGAGTGATAGGACGGTGAAAAGTGATGGCGCTCTTTCGAGTGGTTCGCTTCAGGGGCGCGAGACGCATATTACTCTCTCCCCAGGAGAAAGAAGGACCAAGAGCCTTTTTTCTTCTTCTCTGCTTCGTCTTCGGCGCAGCATCAAAGAGAAAGAAAGATGAAGAAAAAAAAATGAGCCACAGGAACGCGAATGAAGAAGCTTCGCCATCATGACTAATTTCACCGCCTTTGAACCTTTTCCACTCTCAAATTTGAAGACACATTATCATGAGTACTCGAAGGAATCTCTCTCCTGCCAACGAAAGTCTCACTATCGAACTTTCGAGTGCACTTCACGTCGCGTTTTCTAAAATTTCTGCCAAAAATCATTCTCACCCTCGAAGATAACAGAGAAAAAGAGAGAAATCTTCTTTCACCTAATTTATATTAATTTCTACAATCGTCAAAACGATTATGACTTATGTCCCTGCAGCATGAAAAAAACCTTCAAGATGTCCTGCAGTTTTTCTGATAACGATGCCAGACTGTAAGTTCTAACATTCAAATTATTCAATATTTTAGACATTGACGATGATGGATAAAAAGCAAAACTCCATCCAACGAAGTTATCTCCAGTTTAAAACAAAATTACAATCGAATGAACAAAAAGCCAATTATAAAAATATGTTAAAATTTAAAAAAACAGAATAGATCAAATTGCTATAAATATAAAACATGTCAAAAATTTATTATTTGTTTAAAATTATAATCATAAAATAGTTAATTAATGTTTTTTTGGAAACCTCATAAATGCAGCATTTTTTTCATTAGATAAAAGAAAAAACAAAAAAAACAATATGGCGGAAAGAGGAAGCAACGATAATCCAAGTATTGAGTTTATCTACCGAGCGCCTGCGTCGAGAAATACCGCCTCTCGTCCACAAATTCACTCTTCCTGTTATCCAATCACATTCCTGGCCTGATCACCCCCTTCGTTTCTTCCTCTTCATAATGCTCTTTCACCCTCTCGTGAGAGGGAGGCCTGCCGGAATAAAAGTCTGGGGCGTTTTAAAAATCGAATGAGAAAGACAAAGAGGGCAAAAGAGTTCATCGTTACTCAGACCCCCTGAAGTACTTCCTTTCCAGATTGCTCCTCCGGAGAGTTAGATCTTGAGCAATGTGTCACCGCCGAAAAGGATTAAACATCCGGTGATGAAGATACTTTCTTTTTAAATTGCCGACATTTTAAAAACTTGCATCCGTTTAATGAAAAAAAAGAAGAAATTTACTTTCCAAAATTGAAGAACGTTGAAACTTTAATTTTTGTAAAATCGAATTTTGATTATTTTTTTTCAACTGAAAAAACGTATCGGTTGTAAATTTTTTATATTTTTTATTTATTTCAAAAGTCATAGTGTTGTCTATTAAACTTGAAAATGTGATTTAAAAACAAAAATCAGATGAACTGGGATTGTAATTTTTTGCAAAATGCCATTTGCAGTCACTTGGATTATGTTTTGACTTCGTAAAACGATTATTCCTACTTTGTGACAGAGCTCAATGCTAGAGAAAAAAAATGTTCGGGTGAAGTTGATGGGTGTTGATGTCACTGTCCCATTTCCATGTAAAAGTGTAGGAGAAAGTAGCAACGACGTAATCCAGAACACTCTTAATCATGAACTAATACGTTGATTATCGAGTGACGCCCATTTTTCGAAAAATTCAATATAATTTTTTCTCGAAGAGGGATGAGGATTGTAAATATTTTTGGTCGTCAAAGCGCGTAAAGTGTAGTAAGATAAAAAAACAAACAACAAAATTATAATAAATCCAAAGAAGTTTCTGATATTCGATGAATTTTTGTAATGAAATACAATAAAAAAATATCCCATTAAGAATTTTCATACGATTTGTAAATGGCGAGCTCGTAAAATGCTAAACGCTGTCGTAAATACGTGCGTCGAGTGACTCGAGTTTATGAATGAACCTGACGCGAGCTAGTCGACCAGCCAAGAGGGAAATTCCATGAAGAGATTTCCATAGAATTGAAAAACACACGCGTACACGTAAAAAAAAGCGAAGGAAGAGGTTAAAGGGAAAAGAAGAAGAAGAAGAAGAAGAAGAAGAAGAAGAAGAAGACGAAGGCAAGGAGCACACGTGTCATCGAAGAAAAAATAAATAAATATTTCAGTAGCTGTTCAGCGATGAAGAGCAGAACTCGGTAGCGTTCGACCAACCTTTTCGCTGGGCCTTATACCTTATTTTTTATTTACGTCTCATCTTCCTCAGCCATTCACTTTTCCCCTCTTACTTTACATATTCTTTTGGCATTTCCTATGACGTACGTATTGATATAAAAAGTCCTACTCAAGTGCCGAAATAATAATTAATTTTGATCTCTCTCGATCTTTCGTCACCCTATCGAAAACTTACTTAGTCTTAATGTTTTTTAGTAAATTTCTTCGCAAGCGTTCTGTATAAAATTGTAATTATGTTTTTTTTTTTTCATTTGAAAAAATTAAAAAATTAATTTAGTAAACCGTCAATCTAATCAAATTCCGTGAATTTTTGAAGTTGAATTAACAAAATCGAGTCGTTGAAAATCGTTTAGAATGAATTTTACATGAACAAAGGAGCACTTTTTTTAAAAATAAATTATAAGGATGTAAAAATGAGAATGTTTCTAAAGTTAGTGACGTTGGTGAATGTGATATATAGATGAAGCGAGGCCGCGGCGCAACCACGGGCCATGTGGCCTTTCAAAAGATATCAAATCATGAGCCCTATAGCTACTTATATATCTATATGCCGCCTCTTCCACCCTACTAAATATAGTTTATTGCGTTACCGAGTATTAATGCTCTGGCCGGATATTTCAATAGAGAAAACGTCGAACTTGGAGCTTCATCAAAATCGTTGAATGAAAAATCGTTAAATGCTACAAATTCGAGTTTCATTTTCTTTTCAGAAGCGGAGACAAAAGCGGAAGGAAGAAATTATTTGCAGGTGTTTGAAGGAACGTGGGTGGCACGTTTTTCATCCAAACTCTGCCTTTCTTTCGTTTAAAGAAAAAAAAAAATGTCCCCTTTCCTTTAGCCCCAGAAGGATGTATAAACATCTCGGTACACGTGTCTACGATGTTATGATTTGACTCTTCGTCACTTCGTCATTCACGGAATTTCAAAAGACTCGTTTCTCAATGAACTCATTAACTCTAACGTACTCTAATTAATAGGATTTCAAATTAATTTGAATGTTCTGAATGTGAGTAAATAGAAATTGACTTTTTTCAATATTTAATTTTTCTGGTACGATAATATAAGGTGCACGTTCATCTCGGTTTAAATTAGCTCGAGATGATCTCGAGTGGCTTTATCAGCCTCTTTCCCACAGGGTAGCGCCCAGTCTCGAGTGCTCGAGATGGCAAAAAAAAAAAACAAAAATTTCATCGTTACTTTTTGACTCTGTGTGTCAAAGAACTTTAAACGTCAATGAGACTTTTACCGCCGTGTCTGTTCGTGCATTTTATGTACAGACTTCTTGCCTCAACATTGTGAACTATTAAATCCTCGAGTACTTAGTCATTGAACAGAAAATGCAAAAAAAAAAATCGATAAAATTTTTTTCTGTTATCTTACGATTAATTAGTGACAGGTCTTTATAATAATTATTTTATCATATTGATCATATGAAAACATAATGTTGAGATCGTACGATCAAGTGGAAAAAAATTGACGACTTTATTAAAGAGATTGAATAAAAAAATTCATACGAAATCAAATTCGATTTTGTAACGCACCATCGGCTGCTTTAATTCGACGATCATCAAAAATATGATATTTTTCCATTCAAAATTCTGTTGGTCGATGTGATTTTAAAAAATGTGATAATGATTGTTGTGTATGAATTCGTAATCAACACGTTATTTGAGTTCATTTAAATTTAATGACGTATCGGACGTTTTGAAGATGCGGAACAAGAGAAGAGCGAGAATTTTGGGAGGTACACGAGCAAGGGAGCGAATCCTTCATGAATAAACATGCACCCTCGTCTTCTCGAATTACGGAGGACGAACGAAGAGCAGAAGCTGTATAGAGATATTCTTCACTGACACGGTGGGCGTTAACCATCGTCACGAGGATCTCTTACACGAAATTTGATCCCACCACGAGTCACTCTAAACCTAAACGAATTTTTTTTTCTCCCTCTCTCTCTCTTTGTCGCTCTATTGGCGAATAAATACTCGGGAGGACACTATTTCCGGGTCCCATGTGTAAAATAAATACACAACGAGCTACTCATTCGGAAAGATAATTCAAAAAATTTGATCATCAATATTGGGTACGATTTTTTTTTTGTTTTAATCGTAAATTTTTTAACGATTGTACAATTCATTTCTACGATAAAAAAGGGAGCAATCGTAACTTTTCAATACACAATAAATAAACGAAAATTAACAAAATCTGGATAATAACAAAAATGGTAAAAATATTGCCTTATTTAAAAAATAAGAAATGTTAAAATAATTCAATAACGATTTATTATTGTACACAAATTTCATTGGGAAACGTCAACAACCAATTTTTCAAGGGCACACTTGAATCTTAAGGAACTAAATAGACGATTTTAAAAATTCTCAAATTTCACTCGATAACTTACGACGTCCAATTACTTGAAAATTGTTAATTTAAAAAAATGGGTTTGTCGAAAAGTATACGAAGAAGGATCGCTCTCGCTTGACCGATGGCTAAGAATCGTTTTCCAGCCTCAAAACTTTGTTGTCCAGTTTTTCTCCCTTTTTTTCGAAAACTAATATATAAATGTGAGACATGTGGGATAGAGTCGGCGTTAAAATGAGAAGAAAGAAGAGAGACTCCGAGTTTCGCGATGGCGCCAACAAATATTGCTTTCTCTCTCTTTTTTCTTTTCGATTTATGAGCATATTTCTTTCTCGATGCTTACGAGTGCGATCTATGCCCAAGAAGAAAAGTCGTTGACGTTTCTCTTCTCTCTCCTCTTTCTCTTTCTTGCGCTCGTTCTTTCTTTCTTTTCTGAAGGACGACGCGGCACTTGATCCAACATATAGAAAACATTGCGAGACCGTGCGAGAAAAATCCAGCGAAATTATCCCTCACGTGCAACCACTTGAGCCCTTCGCATTCGCTTCTTCGTACTATTTCACGCTTTTATCTTTTATCGTACTGTATCTTTTTTTTTTTGCCTCCATCGCAATCCTCTTTGCGTTGTGCCTATAAATATTTTTGCGGACATTGTTTTCGATATAAAAATGTATTAAAAAATTCCATACGATTTTATTCTTGTAAAAAAAATTCGAAAACACATGTTTTTCGGCCTATTACTCTGGTGAAACTCCTTGAGTTTGGAAAAAAGCGCTGCAGCGATCATACGAAATTTATTTTGAATGAAAAATTCGATATTATGTATAAAATTTCAATGTTAAGATCAAAAAATATTGATAATCGAACGAATTTGTACTTTTGCAATCAACGATTTGTCTCGAAGAAAATTTTCTCGTTTCGTAAGTTCATAAGTGCCTTTTTGACTGTCCATATGTTGGCCAGATCGATGCGTAACATTGAAGGTTCTCTTTGAGAAATTTGAACAAAATTACGTATACAGAAAAAAACAGTTTTTGGGTATTGTGTCGTACAACGAGGGGGGAAACGATCGTAGTGAAAAAAAGGCGACTTCAAGTCCAGGGAACATCCTTTTTGGCATGGATACACACATAAATTGACATGTGTGTGTGTAAAGACTTGGTGGCTCGTAGTTTTCCTGCATGTCTTCGCTTTTCTCCGGTTACACTTTATTACGGTCGCTAGTTTTGCTTCTAGAATCTTCATCTGGTGTATGAGAACGAAAAGAAAAAAAAATTGCGACGATCAGGATGGACATGAGAAAAGAAGACACATCCTGGTGCAAAGGAGACTAGTCCTCGAGGGAGGTCGGCGCCAGTCTCTTCGAGACCAATCCTCAAAAAACACTTTTACGTCTCAGCTTTTTGTTTCCTATTTCTATTATATTTGAATGTCACGACTTTATGTCGAGCTCGATGCATTTCCTGGTCTAGATCCTTCGGCAGGACTTCGCCACGAGCCGGAGTTCGTTTCAGTTCGAATTTTGATTTCAATTTGAGAAAAAATAACACATTGTACCCAAATTTTTGTACTAAAAAGAAGTAGGAGATCGTTTCGAAATTGACATCGTTTGGAAGTTCAATTATTTATTGATTAATTGATGAACGTTGCATTTTTTTTCTCATAAATATCGAAATATAAAGTAACCAAGAAAAATCTATTTTCGAATGATTTTCAATCTCCCAGGAGCACAAAAAAATGAAATCGAGTGCACGGCATCAAAAAGAAAATTTATGTGAAAATTTTCTCGTCGATCAAAAGCTGTTTACAAATCAAATAAAATTCAAAACCGACTCCGAACGATTTTGAATCTCTCAAAGGCACAAACAACGCTACAAACCAATAATTAAAAGAAAATGATGATCGAGTTCGCAGACTCGGAAAGCTATGACATTACATGAAAATTTTCTTACTGACTCGATCCAAAGCTGATAAAAAATGAAAATAACAATTCAAAATCAGTTTCGAATGATGTTCAATCTCCCAAAAGCACAGACAAGGTTTTACATCAATACATTTTTTTTTAAAAGCTTTAATAGAGTTCAGAGAGCGCAAAAGCAATATAACTTATCTGTGGGTAGTACGGGGATTATTTTCCGAGATGGAAGTCTTATCACGGTCGTAAATCGAGGTAATGTACCAGAAGGAAGAGAGAGAGAGAGAGAGCGTGAGGCATACGCAGTGTGGTTCAAAGTTGGTACGATTCTGAATCATCCCCACTTTATTGCGGTGAAGTAGACCAATTTACTAATTGAATAGCAAGGAGGCAAGGAGAAGAAGGAGAAAAGGGAAATCGAGAAGCTGGCAAAGATAAAAGATCGAGGAGAATAAAAATGGCGTCGTAGATCGAATCCCAGAGATGAAATCATCAAAGTTACGTCCTTTTCACTGTCAGGGCTCCGTATCAACGGGTTCCAAGACAAATATACACGTCTATATAGGGAAAAAAGAGCTTGAAAATATACGTATATTTATCGTCGATTAGCCAGAGGCGTCAGGACGCGTGGGTGAAACCAAAGCTCCGCCCCGAGGCGGAACCATTTTCGTCCAATGGGATCGCTCCCATGTTACAGTTTCACCATCTCTGGTCCTCAGGGAACTTTTCATCTGCGATGTATATATATATATGTATTTATATACGGAGTCCGTTTAACGCCGAGTATTCACGATACGAATAAGCTCATCACAGAAACACCCCCTGGAGGATCAGTGTCACTTGGACAGCATCAGTAACAACGCGCACGCGTCTTCTCAAATATTTGCCTCTTTCCTCAATCTTTAGCACGAAGTATTAACGAAAAGTTGAAATTTCAACGAAATTTTCATAAAGTTATTTTGATCTGTGTCGTAAATTCTGTTATTTTCTAATAAAATTTCATTTCATTTGAGATTTTATTGAACAAAGTGATTTTCCAAAGCTGTGCGGAAGTGAACTCTATCGAGAAACATATAATTGTGCTTGTGACTGATTTTCGTGAAATCTTGTTGAATTTTTTTGGTGCCAACGAAAATAATAAGAAAAAATATGATTGGCGGATACGAATCACAAGCGGATTATTATCCACAGTGGCATCAACCTTATAATTATGTTACGCAACTCCCGTACGGTAAGATTTTCAAATTTATCATTTTTTATCCACTGATATATCTCAAAATATGATGAAAGTTTTTTTTTCAATTTTATAATCAAAGTTCGTATAATTGAATTATTGAGATGAATACAGTTGTTGCCGATTTTTATGGCATTAGGAATTTTGATATTTTCCACAATTGATGTATAATTTTTGTGTATTATTTTGATCGATTTTAGGCACAATCGGAGTTCCCGACGCCGACAGTCAATCAACGTACTGGGGAGGAGCAGATTCCGGAATATCTGGTGGTAGTTCCGGAGCTGGAAGTCCAGCAGCTTCGACGCCACCTCTAGTGATCGAAGAGATCGGTATAAAAGATGGCGGAAGTGTATATGCCGCGGGAATTCAAAATTATACCGGAAATGAAAATATGACGACGTCCCAACAACTGTACACGCCTGGAATTCACTATTCTCAACATTCTCTTCAACATCACGACGGTCAACTCCAAGAAATTCATCCTCGTCGCCAGGAACAACGAGAAATCGATTTTTCGACGAGTAACAACGGCGCTTCGATGCTTCAGCATCAGGTTGATGGAATCGTCACTTCCTCAGCCAATCTTGCTCATCGCCAACTCACTCTTCATCATCATCATCTTCACGCTGGAATTCGCGACTCTGTTGTCGTAAGACCGAAAAGACGAAATACCGCGAATAAAAAAGAACGTCGACGCACTCAAAGCATCAATAACGCCTTCGCTGATCTTCGAGATTGCATTCCTAATGTTCCGGCTGATACGAAATTATCGAAAATCAAAACTCTCAGATTAGCTGCTTCCTATATCGGTTATCTTATGGCTGTTCTCGAAAGCGACGAAGGCGAAGAACCTCAAACATTTCGCGCTGAAATTCTCTCCAATGGACGACGTAACAAAGCTCAACAACATTTCGTAAGTTTATACGTTTTGATCATATATTTATAATCATTTCATCATAAATTGTAGTCGTAAGAATCAATTTGAAATCATTAACATTTTCGTTCCATTTAAATGTCTTTCATTCACGTTTCCTTTTTTTTTTTTTTTTGATGATTCTTGTTACTTTAAATTATACGAAATGGTTTGTAAGTTCTTGTTATCCAATAATTCAACGAATCAACTACTTCGGGATATTAATTATTTCAAAACGCGGCAAAGGGTTTCAACTATTCAAATACCTATTTTTTTGGAATGTATTGAAAATTTAAAAAGTTGTGAGCTTTTGTGTAAAGATATTTTACAACATTTAATTTTCCTTTTGCATTCCTTTTGGATAAATGAACTTGAATTATTTCTTTGAATAACTTTGGATCATCAATGACTCACGAATGATGGATCAAAATCGTTTTTTCTTTCTCATTTCAAAGTCCTCGGACTTAATATATGAGTTTGACGTATCGAATTAAAACGTCAGCTCGTTGTTCGAAACGCGATAAATTGTACACTTGAAAGTACGTTTAGACTGAAATGTAACGAGACGAATTACGAGAGATTCCGACGCTTCGTTTTTCCACATTAGCCTTTTCGTTATGTAGCACATACCGAGACATGTGTTTACATCATAATATCTCGAGACACTTCGTAAATTAAGGGGTAAAAACCGCTTGGCATTGAGAACTCAAGCCTGGATTTATTTATTTTCTCTTTTTTTCGAGCTTATCGTAAAGTTTTTTTTTCCCTGGCACGTTATGAATTCCGATAGTGAAATTAGGCTATAATTTAATATAATTGAATAGGGAAATTAGGTCGTAAAAAATCGAACCATTTTGGAGTAAATTGAAATGAAAAAAAATCCGATAAATCATGAAATAATTGATCGAATGATTTTTAATTAAATTAAATTGAACATTTTAGCATAATTTTTTCTTTTTCAATACTGTAAATAAAGTTATAGAAAAAAGGATCAAAATTAATCGTCCGTATATTATTTTTGTGCGAGCAATGTTTTTTTAGCATCGACTCTTTCTCGTCGAATCTCCGCGAAATATGATTCCGAAGCGTTGGAGGGATTTATGAGAGTAAAAATATAAAAAAAAAAAAGTGCTTGTACATCAATTCCACGATTTAGTCTCGAGTTTCGTAGAACCGATACGTGGGAAGTCCGGATAATATGCAAACAAAAAGTGTGAGAAACGACATGTTTATGTATCGAGAATAATGAATTTATTTGATTAACTCAATCTTACTGAAGAAATAAATTCAAAAGTGCTTTTTTTAAGAGAAAAAAAAACAGCTTCTGTGAATCGTGATAGAGTTTTCTCGGGGCGATTAAATTCGGAGCTAAATTAATTTGATTATTCAAAAAAAAAAAAAAAAATGCTTCAGATAAAATGGCTGTTTCACTCTAGTCAAATGACTGTCAAATTTTCACAAAAAAATTTTGCGAAGTTTATCAAATATTTCAATATTATCAAAAGTAAACAAAAAAAAAACAAAAATCTACGTCGTTAATTTGTTGAGAATTCTTCGAGAGAACAAACAAGCAGCGCGTCATTAAAATGTTACTTCGTGAAGTTTTATATTTATTGGTAAATGGTTTAGACGTTTTTCTAAATAGTATCATTTTTTATTTTGTTGCAGACTGAGACTTGCAATCAGAACGTAATGAATTACGTAAACGAGGAAATATCGAAGGGAAAAGGACGGACAGGTTGGCCACAACACATGTGGGCGCTCGAACTTAAACAGGAATCGACAACGTCACCGGGGACGACGATAACGTCATCGATATCGGTTCAATCGATCAATCACATGCAATAGTTCATTCATCTACATTAGGCACTAAAAAATAATTTAAACAATCCCAGCGTTTCATTATTTTTAATCACAATGTAAATATGACTAAAGTTTTGTAAATATTTGGCGTAAAATTGAAAACGAAATTAATCTAATTGCGTGTATATATGAAAATTTACGTGTCATACAGTTACTAGATACCAAAGAGTATTAGAGGCGAATCGAAACTTTTTTGTTAACGAATAATAAAAAAAATCGTTTAAAAAAAAGTGGAAATGAAACGCCAAGTAAGTTTGTAAAGTTTTGTATAAAGGAATGTTGTAATGTTATGTGTTTAGAATCGAACGAGCAATAAAAACGAGTATTAATTTAAAAATGACTACTTTTTTGTGTCCATGAAAAAAAAATCTTTCCCCTTTTCCTTGAATACTTGGACCCTTAATTTTCTTCTTATTTCCCTGTTATTCTACGGTCCCGATGGTAAAGATATCGGATTAGGGATTTTCCTTTGAAACTTCGGCAACTTGACTCGAACCAACTCAACTCAAACTCACTCGAAAGAGTAAACGATACGATAGAATTTCCATTCTAGTCTACGAACTGACTTCTTGGTAGCAATATGAAACTTTCATTCGTTCAAACAAGAGATTCGTTGTTCTCAACAATTCGTTGTACAAATTTTTCCACCTGTAATGATTTTTTTATCAATGTTCTATTTACGAGAACTGTTTAAATTAATTCTCGAAAATTCGATCAATATAATTTGAAAAATAATCCAAAGTTTGGCCAATAAGATGAAATTTTCGATTCAAACTTTAAAAATGTTTCTTCGTAGGATTTTCTCATTAATTGAAAATGGAAGTACTAACTAATCTGTGAGAATACATTAAAATAATCGAAAGTATCGCAATAATATCGCATTGTTTCAGGAACAAATTCTTACTTTCGTATCAATTCGATGAAAAATTCGATTTTAATAAAACATTCGTATCTGGTGTTAATGAGAAATAAATTCTTTTTAATTGTTTTATAATTTTACACTTATTTTTGACGTTCTCACGGTTTGAAATATTGATTTGATTGAAGTATTCTTCAAAGTAAGGCCTTGTTATGCCGAAACAAAGATACAAGCACATTGTGGTCATTGAAATATTGTAAACTTAACCCGATCGAATGTGACATAGAAGTCTCGAGTTCCTAGTGTCCGTCGGCTTCAATCGACAAGCTCGCATTTCGTATTTATTGTTCGGATTCTCTTTGGTGCTCTCGCTCTCAATCGTCTCGTAAAATGTAACAAACTATCTCGCGATGAGCTATCGAGAATGTTATTGTTACTCGTCAACGTTACTATATTGCATTATAAACACTCTTCTTTCCCTTCCCCAGACTTTCGGTCGTCCTAGAACGCTGCGAGACGATTATTGATGAGACATCTCGTCGCAGTAGAGTAAATATCAATGACCGATGTTTAGACTTCCATTAGAGACTCAAAAATGTTTTCAATGAGGCCAAAAAAAATGTCTCCATTGAATTCTCATCGAAAATATAAAAAAATAAAATAAACTCTATTCGCTAAAACTCTGGTACATTTTTTAAAGAAATATCTTCCTATTAATATTTACAGAGATGTCAAAATAAAAAAATTAGATACATTTTTTAACGTTTGTCGGTTCGATAGAATCGATTTTGGAAAAGTATCAATCAGTCTCACAAATTTCAAGAGAGTCATAATATTTTTTCAATAATAAATTTGAAATTGATAAAAACACTCAGCAGTTACGATAAAACAAAAATATTTGTCATTGAAAAAGTACAAATTTATTGAAAATTATCGGAAAACTTAATGACAGAAAATAAATTGCTTCATTAGAAAATCGTTCATTCATTAGAAAAAAAATCATTAGAAAATCATTAGAAAGATTTTGACATCAGGAGCCACATAATTCATGAGGGTTGTCGAGACGCTGGGCCGTCGAGACGCAACGTCACGTCGGATTATGGTATCGAATTTCTGCGAGAGGATATCTACCGGACATACCGGAGTCGAGGAACACGAAAAAAAAAATACATGAAGTCAGCATAGTGCAGAGTAGATGAAGAAAAAGAACACTCCCGTCATTGATAAGTAACCGAGTTATAATTTTCCATTTACCAACAAGTATTTTAATGTCACATTGTTGGCTCCAACACGAAGAAAAAAATGGCAGGAATTTTTAGAAAATTAACATTTATAAATATACATGAAATAATTATTTAATAATGAGCTCAATTCACATCTCAATCAGAATAAGATTGGATAACGATAGAAAGGAATTTAATTGATTGGAAAATTGAAAAATTTCTTTAATTTATCAGTTTGTTGACAATTTTCATTTTCCTCAACTCTTCTGTCAAAACTTGCGCGTGCTGGGCACGTGACACTGACGCATTTACACTACATTGTTTGCTCTTGAAAATGTATATAACAGTTTATCGAACAGTTACTATTTCAAAACAAAACACAAGGGTCTATTTCACGTAATTTAACATTTTTTAAATTACACTATTTACGCCTTTTTTCTGATACAAATAAAACTCCCTCATGTAAACTTTCGTCTATCTATACATATATTTATTTTTCACTTTACATGCATATAGTACTCGTTTACGTAAAAGACTCATACTTCGTAAACTCTCGTGCTCCTTGATGCAGCCCAGAACACCTTCAGATTCCTAACTCGATCGTAGAGACTTCGAATAAACACTTTCCTGAACTCTGAGTTAAAAAAAGTTTCTAACGTTGTTGACTCATTGTGCTGACATTAAAATGAAGTTACTGTTCAAATGAATAGTGTGATAAATAATTTTTTTCGTATTAAATATTGCCATGGAGATCGTTTGAAAATTCATATATATTTCGAAAATTCATAGTTATAGTGATGACAATGCCCACATTTAGGAAACTAGATCATAGAAGAAAAAATGGTGATAAACAAGATTTCTAAACCCTCCAATGAATTATTATGTCACTCCCATCAGGCATTTCCTAATCTGATATTTTCACCATTTGAACGTATAGTCATCCTAGGGTGCTGTTGTCTCGATACATATAGAAATTCGAGGAGGGTGTCTTTTTTTTTTTGGTCGAGGGTGAAACTAATTCGATTGCCCAGCATCATGACATTCGACGTCCACAATTATCGTAGGCATTTATATCGTTGCTTTTTGCATGTGGATGCATGTGCAGGAAAAACGAGGGTCGAGGTGTCAGAGGGTTCACGAAAAATATTATCTCCTTTTCACTTTCGAGTGGGTAATGAACTTCGGAAAATAATTCACCCAGGAAAAGACATTTTTAACATATTGTTACGTTTGAATAACCAACACTTTTTTGGATTTTTTAATCAGCTTTACGTGGAATTAAAGAATACAAATTTAAAAACGTAAAAGAACATAATTTGAAAAGTATATTTTGACATGAAACTGTCGTAAAAACAATACAAAAATTAGAGACCACCTGCAACGTTGCACGAGCCTAGAATTATGATTGTTTGAAAGAATCAATTGGCCGAGGGACAAAACGGAGCCTTGTTAAGAAAAAACGTGTTTTTATGAACTACACCAGACGTCTGTCTATAAATGACCGGAATAGAGATCCGAATGTTGCACAAACTCACACAGGTGAGACGAGGACGTAGAACTCTTGTTAAAAAATCATTAAGGTCCCTCTTCAGCCACGGAACTAAGAAGTCCAACCAAAACGTATCAGTAGAAAATGAATGTTTGGATGGGAGGAAGTGCTACCGGTAATTTAACCCTCTTCGAGCTAATAATGTGTACCAAAGGGACTTGAAAAAAAAATCTTTACCGTACTGCGAATATTGCTAATGGATTCTCTTTGTGAAGGTTTTTCTTTCGCAGAGGGTCGTACTTTTGGCCTCATAAACAGAATCGGCTACAAACGGAAGTGTCAGTGAAATAATTTTTAATATTTTTCTGGTAAACTATAGAAAGTCGACGGCTGCAGTGTCTTGACCAAAACTGGAGTAATTTTTGTTTTTTAATCAATATTTTACACTCCTTTGAGTTGTAGGTTATTTTTTAATGAATTAATTAGTTTGTATTTTTTGTTGGGTTTTTTTTTCTTCTTTTTTTTTTTACAAATCGAATGATTTATCTCGTTACCTGCAAATCTACCGCAGACAAGCGTCTCCGTGTCATACTTTCAGTGGATTTCTTATTCAAATCAGACAATTAACAGGTTTAAATCGGGAGTGATAGTGGAACGATCGCCTTCCTGGTCTTTGCATGGAGCAATACTTCTCGGTCAGACTGACCCGAGGTTTTAATACGTGAAACAAACCCTTGAGCGTGGCACAACGAGCCACACTCCCCCGAGATATTCATTCATTACTCTCTATGGGGTAGTCACTAAAGTAGTAGTGTTTCTTTTATATTTAGACCACGCGAAAATAAACTCTTAACTTCGATTGAAACGAAAATTTAGAAAAGTTAAAAAAAAAACATTTTTTGTAAAGAAAATGATTGAATGTCAAATAATAATTTTGTTTCAACACAAGAATCATTGTAAATTTATTACAGATCGAATAAGTTTCACTTCGCGATTCATCAAAAATGAATTTAGAATTAAATCAAAATTCTGGATTATCTCACAATTTTTATGAAAAATTCATTGAAAATCGAATGGAATTTAGATTTCTTGTACAATTCATCGAATATATTAATTAAATATCGAATCTAAAATTTGATTTGAAATTAAAATTTTTTCGAATCTCCAGATGAAATGGCAACGAATGCCTTGGATTTAATTCTGTTTCGTCCGATCTAAACGCCACGGTTTGACACGATTTTTCACAAATGATATATTTTTAACTGTTCCATAGGAACAACCTGCCCATGGGATTGAATGAATATTTGCAAAGTCACACTTTCACATTCGTGCAGTATATATATTTGGTTGTTAAATAAACATGTCGCCTGGAGTTTTTGTAAACTACGTAAGACACTATCTTTGACACTGTATTTGTGGGATTTTGTAGGAAAAAGAGAAGAGAGAAAAAGAGAGAAATAGAAATTTTTTACTCTCGTCGATTAGAGTAACGGCAGGGAAGACGCCCTCGCGATTCTCGTCCTCTCACACCTCATCCAGTATGGGCGACTCGAAGTCTCAATAAAATGGAGACAAATCACTAGACCTGTCGAGATTGCACGCTGGGGGTATCTCGATGGATACGTGATCCACCGAGTCACGATAGAAACAACGGTAAACCTCTAAACACACGAGTCGTTTCATCCAAATTTTCCAAACACCGAATATGTCTGATATTTTTACATTTCAAAAATACAATTTTCAAAGAATTTTATCATTCTTCAAACTTCACCTTTTTGCCGAACCAAAATTTCGAATTTAAATTTAAAAAATTTGCAAAACTCGCAATTGTTGGTTCGATTAGAAAAATTTTAATTTTAAAAAATTCAATAAAAGTATTGGACGAAACATTAGGACATTTCAATATCGTATTTTTTTTTTTCATTTTCATCGAGTCATACATAATTATTTGCGAGCACTAATTTTTAGGTGTGAACACAACTTTTTGAAAAATATAAAAAAATTTACTTCCTGCAACGTGGTGGATTTTTTGAAAACTGTAGAAATTGCAACATTTCGACATAATGTCATTTTCATGACGGAAAAAAGTTAATTTCTGCTGAGAATAATTAAGAAAGATTAATCGTGAAGAAAAAGCCCATATATGCGAATGGCCCAGAGGACAGAGCTCCCGCCACGAGGCCAGCAATCTCGGCGATGTATTTTTTTTTTTTATTCGCACGCACACGATTCTCAATGCCCCACATAAATGTTTAAGGTTTTTCTTAGCTGTTTTCGTGTCCATGATGAATTTTCTCGACGTGGGTGTGTGCTTGTGTTTAACACAAAGACAAAATTGTCGACGGTAACATCGGAGCGGGGAAAAACACCCGCGGGGATTTCCTAAGCTGTGCTCTACGCATTCTTTGCACCCAAGGATTTCTAGCGGAGGGGATGAATTAAGGGGATTGCTACCCTTCCAAGAAGTTTGCCTATAAAACCTCGGGATTCAGGAACTTTAGTCACCACTCGTTCAACACTTATCGAAGTGAATAGTTCAAGTACATTTATCGACTAGTAAAAGTTTCAATTTTCGATAAAAAAAAACACTTTACGCTTTTTTATCGATATGATTTCGATAAGGATTTACGGAAAAGGCAATTCTCCCGCTACTACCAGTGCTATCATCTTTTTTGTGAGCTTTCTCTTCACTATATTCGTCGGGCATGCTTCCGGTGAATACGGTACGTAATTATTATCATTGTCATATTTTTTTTTTCTTCATATTCATCATTTATTGAGAATCAAGAGATGCAGTAGCGGCTCGACGCCAAGTATTAAAAAGAAAAGCCAGCGCGAGCCCTACCGCACTCTTATATGCTCCAATATGACGATGTTTTCATCACAAATTTTTCAAATCGTTCTCACGGACAAACGAGTTGGACGAAAAATCTCAAACTAGATTATAATTTTTCACGATTTTATATCTTCCAATTTTTTCTAATGTGAGGAACAAAACTATTGAAATGTATTTTTTCGTCTGGATCAAATTCTAAACTCAATTTTTTCGAACTTCAGCGACCCAGTTTTTTTTTATCATAAAATGTTCTGTAAATACGATAACAAGGTTCGATTATACATTATTCTCTTCATTTTTTTATAACAAAAATAATAGTGTACGATAAAGTCGTATTCGGTGAAAACTTAATCTTGAAAATTCTGTAAAACGAAAAAAGTTTCGCAAAAACGAAAAATATGAAATTTTTTTTATAAAAAAAAATTAGGCTCGTGTTCCACATCGTTGTAAAAAATAGTTAATACGGAAAATTTGATTTTTTTTTGTTGGCAGAATCGAACATTCGGGGAAACTTTGCAAGCCGTAGCTTGGACGGAAACGGAAACAGGTTATGTAAGGGGCCGAATTGCGCGGAAGAAGAGAGCGACGTTTCCGGTGCAATGTGGTTCGGTCCGCGTCTTGGAAGACGACGTCGATCCGACGAGAAAGCTGAAGGTTTTAATGACGAACAGATCAAAAAGATCGCTGACGCTTTGAAAGCTGTGCCCTGGACCATAGTATCGGTTCAAGGTAAAAAAAATCAACAATCGCGAATCAAATGAATTTGTTGCCAAAAATATTGACACGAACTGGCATTTGATTCTCTTAAAAAAAAAAAAAAAAGAAAAATTCTCATAATTTCAAAATTTTCATCAATACGATTATTTTTCGTAATTTCCATCAAAATTACGATTTAAAAGTACATTCAATATTTCGAAAAATTAAATAAGAAATTGTTGTGAATATCTTATTTAAAAATATTTGAAAATTTAATAATAATAATAATTTAATTTGTTCCGAAAAATCTTACAGTTGACTTTTTGAGTGGGGCATTGACAAAAACAATGATTTTTGAACCCCTAGGAGTAAAAAGGCACGCGAATCAATATACACCCCGTTTGGGCCGAGAATCAGGTGAGGAATGGCTGCAAAAGCTGCTAATGGATGACAACATTAGATTGGGACGTTTATTCGAGAGCGACGATTTGATGGACGAGCGTGCACTACTGGATCCGACAGCGTCCCCTCCACCGACACCACGTCTTGGACGCCATTCGCCATTCACGCCATCACCAAGACTTGGTCGTCGACTTAGAGCTCTTCTTGAAAATCTTTAAAAAATTCCCTTTACCTCCCCATTCCATAAAAGATTATTTGTCCCTATTTGCATATTTCAAAATATAAATATATAAACATATAAATATATAAAAATATATAAAAGACCGCACGTTAAAAAAAAATCAATTTTCCGTGTCCGAGCGATCGACGTTCTTCGAAAAATCTCAAAAAATGTACACGACTATATATTGAACATAAAAAAAATTACTAAATATATTGCCGGATGCGTGAAGTTGGAAAAAAAAAATGAAAAACTCGTAATTTCCATTGGAAATCAATAAAGACGTCTATTTATATTTCTATTTACGATTAACAAAACAAATATATATTTCACGTACGCTATGAATCGATGCACCAAAAATTACCACAATTTTCAGGCTGCGAGAGAAAAAATGTGCCTAAAACGCGTGATTTTTTGCTTTTTACTGAAAAGCCAGTCACTTTCAACCGCATTTGACGTTCTCGATTATTCTGATTGGTTACAATATCGATAGTAAAGATTGCGAACCGAATAACGAATATTTTATTCTTCTAATGTATACGATCATGAGAAAAAAACCATAAGGTAAAAACCGCTTTTTGTGGATGCAAAGGTCGAAAGGTCAGAGCCATATAGAGTTAAAACAATACGAACCAAAGTAAACAAAAAAAAAACGGGAGAAGAAATGAAAGAAAAAGAATACGAATCGACTAAATAAAAATTTGTCGGCCGGAACTAGGGCCGGGCCATCTGGCGCACAAGACGATGTAAACGAGCGTGTGTCATAATCGTAAAACATGGAAAAACACCGCGAAACACAAACACACACACAAACGTTATCCTACATTTTGATTGCCAAAAAGTCGTTACATTCTTGTACTCACCCGACTCGCCCCGTTCTCTCATTATTTTCTTTCTTCTTTACTCCGGGACGCCGGGAGCTAACCTCAATTCGCGCGAAATCCGTTGTCGTTCCTATCCCTGACGAATGCATCACTTCGAAATTTCAACACTTATTTCTTCCGGAACGACACAATGAATTGAAATTTCAAAAAAATATTCCAAGTAAAATAAAACGAAACAAACGCGTTAAATCTTTCGTTATTCCGATCGGACCGTTAATTTCGACACAAAACTTGATCCCAAATCACGGGGAACTACTTTCGCGTAGTCGTGTAAGCACGAAACTGCCGCCAACTTTCGGCGGGACTCGTGTAAACGAAACCTCCGCGGAATGGCGTGCCAAAAAAATTTGCTAAACTCTTTAGAGAATAAAAATGATTGAATAAAAAATGTCTCAAGTAAAACAATTCGGTTTGCTTGGTTTTTTTTGGTTTTTTTTATTATTATTATTAATATTATTATTTTTATGTATTCACAAACGTTACAATACTCCCAAGTATATGCATACAAGACTCAAAAAAAAAAAAAAAATCACCAGACACACTTACAATACATTCAGCATCGGCTTAATATATGTTTTCAAATAATCATTTTTTTGTTCTTTTTTTCCATTTTTTTGTCTTCCTCGAATAATCTATGATACAATAGCCTAAGCGAATGTGTGTCGCTTTCGTCTAGGATATATAATATTTATATCACTCGCTAAATAGTCACGTTACATTGTGTGTGTTGTGTTTTTTTTTTCTTCGCCATTACGTCTCGAGCTTTAGTAATCTGATGCATGTATTCACTTCGAAATTACTGCAGGCCTTGGGTATATATATGAAGATATAAAATACGAACGTATATTTATATCTACATATATATGAACTGAAGCATGCGTATAAGTTTCGTGTATTGTTTTTGTGTACGTGTATTTGTGTGTCTATCTGGTTTCCTTATTTCTGTTGTTTTTTTTTTTTTTCGTCTATCGTTATAATTATTATTTACATGGCTGTCATTAACGATTTCTGCGTTAACGCATTCTTTAACAATTATTAGTATATAATAGTTAATAGTTTTATAATAATATGTATATGTATATATATATATATATTTATATATATGCGGTAAGTCGATCTCTTACACGCCATCGTTGATTTTTTTTCTGTTTTTTATTCATTTTTTCTTTTAGCGTAGTATGAGTGTTTTTTTTTGTTATTTTTTTTTTTCAAATGGCGGCTCGTTTGGTGCTCTCGCAGAAGATGCTAAGCTAGTTCGTTATCTTTTTTATCTCTTTTCGTCGTATACGTATATATTTATATATAGAATTTATATATAAATGTATACATATATTTTTAGCTAATAATGTACGTATTATGCATAATGTAAAAAAAACTACGCCAAATGTTAATTCTTATTGTTTGTATTTTGTATTTCGTAGTAGTTGTTGTTTTTTTATACTTCGGGGATCGATGGAACACTGGGGGTATTGTATTTTTGTTATTTCGTCGTATATAAGACGAGTGCGCACAAGACTTGGCCAGAAGACGCGAGAATCGTGTCGTTCGATAGAGAGGTGCGAAAAAAGAGAGTCCATTAGTCTTTATATAAAAAGAATCTTTCTTAATCCTTTTTTTATCCCTTGGAACGTTTAATGAAAATATAGAGTCCGTCGGCTCAGCTGTCTTGTACAGGTCGAGAAATCAATGCCAGAGTTCACCCGCGGCTTCTCGAGTTTGTATATTTCACCGAGTTCCAAGGCTCGGGTCAACTCGAGAGGAACGTTTTAGTAGAATTTTTTTTTTTTTTTTTTTTCAAAGTTAAAAACCCTACAGTCATTTCGGCCAGAGCTTCGATCGGAGACACAATGATAAACGAAGAAAATCGAGAGAAAAAAATTCAAAATAAAATTAAGTTTACCAACAAATTGTATAGACAAGAATCAACTATCACGCAATGTAGAATCGAACTGTGGCTCTTGTTTTTCATCATCTGTGCAATTTTGAACAGACTAATTTACCGAAAAGACTTTTTTTTCCTCGAACATTATTTTTCAACATTTGCTTTTCTTTTTTTCTCAAAATTACAATTAAAGGAATATTGTAATTTCGAAAATAATGCTCGCTCGTAAAAAAAGGGAAACACCTCGTGTAACGCTACGAAAACGCTACTGGATGCCTGTGCATCAATTTTTTATGGCGTTACTGCGCGACAAATTGGGTCGAGCTTCGAACGACATCGCAGAACGTAGTTTTGAGTGGCAGAGTATTCGAGTCGAGAACTACGGCACGAAATGACTACGAATTCAGTTTTCCATCCACCAGAGTCATGAACGCATGGAAAACATTTGAATGGCCACTCGCAACGTCCCACTCAATTATTATATTCGATCAATGAATGATTTTTTTTTTTCTTTCTTTACGCAACCTCGTGGTTTTTGAGCTCCACGGTTCGAGCCTTTCGAGATCTCGACTTGAAAATGTGGGTGAAGAAATATAAATATAAAACAATGATTTTATCTGCCCACGGACGGCGTTATGACTCCAAAATGAAGATTTTCAAACATTTTTATGACTTTTTTTTTTGTATTAAGCTTTTCGTTTAAAAAAAAGGGAAACAATTAGAAGTCTTAAAAATATATCTTTTTGAGCGACACGAGCGTCAAAGCCTCGCGATTTTTTCAGTACAATTTAGAAACATTTTAGAGCGATCCTGCAAATTATCATTATTTAGGCGTTTTTTTGGATCGTTCAAGTGACTTTTGTTTCATTTTTCCTGTTACTTTTCGTCTCTGATTTTTTCAACGAGAAACGTAGAGTTCTCGATTTTAAAAAAGAGAGAAGGAAATCCGAGCTTGCAAGTTATCTTTTGAGAAAGATAAACGAGAGTAAGAGAGAAAACTGGAAAATAGATGAAGTTATATAGGGTCTTGAGGACCCCAGGCGTATCCAGCTGCTGCCAAGGTCAAACCATTGAATATTAAGACTTGGAACAATTTGCGTTTCATTTTCCAGTGGTCTTTGGTAAGAAACAACAGTTTAGGGTCTACCAGACCTAAAGTGTACTTCAGGGGTCAAGTATAGACTTTATATTTCAGGATCAATTGATTTTTTATAAAATTGCAAAAAAAGGGCTGACGTTCGTGTGACCATCTCACAATTGTTAGTTCGACTCTTCGTTCTCACAATTATCTCCACATACGTTTCATCATTCGACTCAATTTTATACAATTTTTCCCACACTCTGATGGTACTGTTCTCATTTTTTTTTGCATTTACTTCGCCAACAAATTGACTTCAGCAACGCAGCTTAGATTCTACGAGTCTTAATATTAATGTTAAAAGGATTATAAATTTAGTGCATAAGTAACGAGAGTAAGTTTGCATACTCTCTTTCTTTTTCTCTCTCTTTCTCTTTCTATATATGCAAGTATCTATATATAATCTATATTTATATATTTTTTTACAAGTTGAGAGTTGAGATCGTGCCGCGTATCACCCTATTAGGGAGTTTTATAATTTCGGGAAAAAAGGTAATAAAATGTAATTTTTCCCAAACTTGAGCTCGTTTCAATCATCGCTTTAGGAACCATAAATCGTAATATTTGTGCCAACCGGTTGTTCCAGAGTGCGTTCTTCGCGTCAATTTTCAAATAAATTTTAAGAAAAAAATACTCTAATAAAAAAAGTAGAAGTATTACGATGGAAAAAAAGCTACTTCCGGTACGAGCAACAAAACCTCGAAACAAGATGTACGTAACAACGAACAAACTCTCGTGGGATGCTAAAATCTACGACTTAAGCTTATCCAATAAGTTTCATTTCTCACTTTATCGATTATTCATTATATCTATATTTTTTTTTGTTTTTTTTTCTTCTTCTTCATCATCTTTCTTACACGGCGACGAGTATAAGAGAATTAGAAATTGGCCGGAAGGCTTTGCAAAACGTTCGTTTTTTTTTATCTTATCAAAATCAAATAAAATCGCATGATTTAAAAAAACTAAATTCAATTTTTCCTTCATTATTCGCTTTAGCATTTCAATTTTTTCACGATTTGTTGTCGCATCAAGCGTTATTATTCGTATTTACCACTTATTTTCATTCACTTTTCCTCTGTTTTCTCTTATTTTTATTCTCTTGAATAGTAGTAGTAAAAAACGTGCGATATTTTCATTGAGAATTCGCCATGTTTGAATCAAGTATCATTATTATTAATTATTAATTATTAATTATTATTATTATTATTTCATCGTTATCATCATTATTCAAAAGCCAACAAATCGTTTATTAATATCACTATCTCATAGTTTCCGCGCATGTAACACGCTTCTTTTAATGTACAAAACTAACAATTGTTACGATTAATATTATATATCGTTAGGTCTAACACTACAGTATCGTTACTACTAATTATTATTAATATTATCATCGTTATTGTTATTATTACTATGATTATGATTATTATTATTGTTATCGTCTTATAACTATTATTATTGTTGTCAGTATTAATGAATATTATCGTAATAATGTACCGCTTTTTGAGTCTCAGAAATTTGGAAAAAAACTCGTTCAAGGAACAAGATTTTTGTTTCGATTTTTCTTGCCAAGTTCTCATATTGAACCTGAGATTTATTCGAAGAAGCATTTTTTTCTTTCATATTTCAGCTTTTTTTGCAATTATCGAGAACGAGACCATCGTTAAAAAAAAAATCACGATTCATCATTACATTCAGATTTACGAGAAAAACTCGTCCGTCGTGAAAATACAACAAAAATTTTTTTAAATCAATTTAAGAACGAAAAAGTTACGGTGAATCGTTTGAAAAAATAAAACCTCATTTCTCTTATTCACTGTAATTGTTTCTTAACGAAACAAACTGTCTTGGAGTAACGTTTTTCTCGTTTTTTATTCGAAGGATTTTTTTATTGTATCTCCGCTTCATGAGAAGATTGAATTTGAAAAGATGTCTTTTTTGTTTTGTTTTAATTCGCACTGACGAGTCTCCGAAAAAAAAGGAATGATTTATCGCCATGCTGAATATTTGTACCGACAACTAATTACTCCCTTGAATAATAATTGCGTGGCAATTATTCGGGACGTCATTCCGATCGATGTTTACGGGTTAGAAAATTTTTACAATTAGAGCTGGCGACATTTTTCGTTTACTCGAGATCAGAAAATCACAGCAAACGAATAGTTAAAAGAGAACAAATTTTGTTTTAGTATTCGAAGACACAAGAAAAAAAAAGAACGAACAATTGTTTTACAAATAAAAAATTTATGGTTCTTTATGATGATGATTGTTCGACTCCATTTCCAATAGGTACAATGATAAAAAAATAGTATCAACAGTAATAATAATAATAATAATAATAATAATAATAATAATAATAATAATAATAATAATAATAATAATAATGATAATGATAATGATAATAATAACAACAATAATCATAATAATAATAAATTTAATTCTACACGTCTTATAGAAATTATCAATAAAAATCATCGACTCACTAATGCGGATGTTGATTAATTGTGTACCGGCCATTGACTGGGTGTCCTTTTTTTTCGAGTTCGTTTTTGTCTAATATTTTAATACATCATTATTGTTTATTAAAAAAAATTAATTCCCCGCAATATCTTAATCGTTCAATAGGATCGTTTTGAATTCTCGCGTCTGTATACAAACGATATTTAAAAAAAATCTCGTTCCTCGAAGCTAAATATCCCCGACCTTGAATCCCGTTAAACCAAATTATCCCTCCTGATCGAAAATACAAAAGAAAACTCTTGCCGTTCGTCAAAAAAAGAAACGAAAAAAAGTTTGTCGGAAAGTATAAAAAGAAAGAAAAAAAAAGATCGCAATAAAAGTTCAAAAAACGAGAAAAAAGGAAAGAAAAGAATCACTGTGCTTTCGATCCCCGAATTTGAAGAGTGGACAAAACACGACCCAAGGAAAATTGGAAGACTTTGGAAATAAAAAAAAGCTAGACATTCCTTCCCATCCACTTTTTTTTCGACTCTACCTTCAAGGGTTTTTTCTCCCTTTCATCGAAATCATTACGACGAAAATGTCACTTTGAGTCACGATAATCAACAAAAAAAAGAGAAAAAAATTGAAATAATGAATAAGAAGCACCGATATGAGAGCCTATAAAATATTTAGTTCACTATCCAAAGAACGCGAATCTCTGATACGAATCCGCGCCCCCCGGGGGCGTCCACACACGTATGTTCGTCTCTTTTTTCCGCGGACTCGATTAGTATGGTTTAAATCTTTAAAGCCTCTGTCTTTTTTCACGTTTGCCAACGGAGTAAGTTAAAAAAAGAAGAAAAAAAGTGACGCGTCGTGGAGTCGATTTATCTCATAATTTGTCGATTTTTTCATTCAGTTTTCCGCAATCATTTTAACGCCATTATTACAAACTAATCTATAAACAGCGCTTTGACTTTGTGTGTGTGTGTGTTTTTTTAGTTGTTTAAATCTTTTCTTTTGAATCATTGTAAATCGCTCTAGGCACAAGCTGCTGGAGGCTGGGGGGCGGGTAAGTTGTTTTGCAAAGGTTGAGGGGTAGCGCCAAGAGGTTTCCTCTTTCCCCATCGTACCTTTAATTTTTTTTGTTTAGTTAAAAATATATATATAATATATTCATATAATATGTATATATAGTCTCTCGAGAAGAGCCCGAGATCATTTCTAAGCTTTTTAGGGCGCCTCGATCGGGCGAACCCGACATATTCTTTTCTTTCAATCATTCGTACTTTCGAGGGACTCTCATAACATTTACCGAAAGGTTTGTTTCTGCATTTGTTTTCTTTTTTAAATCTTCATACCTTCGTGGTCGTTATTCTAGTACGTCGGGCTCGTTTTTCAAGTTCGTTCTTTATTTTGTTTGTGTATTTTTGTTGTCGTATCACGTCGTCCAGAATTAGCAAGTGTGCAAAGGCTCGCGTTCACCTACCCCCGGAAAAGTTCGCACGACCGATTCACTTTTGAGGCAAATTCGTCGCGCTCGAAATCGACGACAACGACGTTATTTCAATGGCTGTTTTTGTGCTCAAAGTATTGCTCGTTGATTTGTTACACGCATCGATTTTCGTACTCGTTTGAAAACGATCCCTTGCACTATTACTCGACGTCGAAATCGACGACGTTGCGCTCGAGTTGTGGATTTTTTGCATTTCCTGAGATTTAACGTGAGAACCCGAATTGTGACGACTTCTCGGTTGCTGCTTGGCTACCTCGCGCTGTGAACTCGACGACGTCGTTATTATCGTCGACGTCGACGATCCGGTATCGTTTCTACGCTGTTTTGAGTATCCTAATCTACCGGAACCAAAGGAGCCCGTTCTGTTACGATATTGGCTCAAATTTACCGAATTTATCGACGGCTTTTGCAAGGCACCTGTGGCATTTCCACTGCTGCTGTTGCTGCTATTCGTTGTTGGCAGTGTTACCGTACTCGAACCACCCGACAAACGACGAACCCGATTTCTCGGTGATGCCTCACTCCCACCACCACCACCATCGCTCTCTGACACACTACGATTTCGCCCTTTGTTCGCTAATGATGAACGAGGATTTCCACCGAAACCCTGCAGCATCTCGTTAATCTGAGGCTGTTTAAATTATACGAGAAAAAAAAAAAGAAAACAATAAGTTCATTTGTGCTATTATTGCAAACCCTATTCTTTAATCATTTTTTCTATTTTTTAAAATTATTTCAGATTATATTTATCTTCACGGTTCCTCAGTCGGGAAAAGAAGACAAAAAATAATATGTTCATCATGATAATTACGACGCCGTCGCAAAATTGTGATACTCGGTGACGATTTCAACGTTTTGTTCTTTTTTCAAACGAATTTTTCCTTCATTTCTATCTACTTTGAATGAAAAAAAAGCAGCCGGCTTCGAAGGCATTAATTTTTTTCATGAAATTCATAGTTTCATATTAAACGAAGAATCACTTCGTTGATTAGGGGTTCAAATTAAAAAAAAAACGTTTCAGTTGTATTTTGAAATGATATTTTCAAGCATTTTTAGTGATAAAAATTCATTTGAGTGTTTCCGGAATTTCACTCATGTGGATGTAGCTCAAGTTTTGACACAAAGACCGTCGTAAATGTGTAAAAAATCACAATCCAGCAGAATTGTTAAAAATGAAAAGTAATATTGGTCTTTAGTTATTACGGTGAATAAACGTGATAAAAGAAAGTAAAAAATGTTAGAAACTCACCTCGACAACTCGGAAGTCTTCGATGCTCTTGAACTTGGACAGATATTCTTGCAGTGTAGGTTCTACTTGTAATTTATCGCTGTGCTTATAATACTTTAGGAACGCCCAGAACTTTTCAAGTCCGTAGAGCTGGCCTGTAACGATAAAATAAAAAATACATATAAGTTGTCGTCTACAAAGATTTAGATAAATTGACTTTAAAAACAGGACGAATTAAAATATTGGAAATTTGTAGTGCTGGCTACTTTCAAACTCCACTCTTCGACCCGTAGGTCTCGTGGTGTCAGCGAAACCGCACAAATTTTCTCTGGCACGAGCTCAATTTATCAATTCGTGAAAATTGAACATCACAGCAATAAATAAGCATTTACGTGCATTTATCCATATTAAATCGAAAAAATTCAAAACACAATTAAAAAGTTAAACGTAAAAATGTAAAAATATTGATTTTTGTTAGTAATTGTTTAAAAACAATTAATTTTAAAACTCACCGCTCTCATAATCGCTCATAGTCTCAATTTGGAAGTCTTTGTACAGTTGAGGCCTGAATTTTCTCTCAAGGCCATAACTGTAATAACGGAACAAGCATTCGAGGCCGTAACGATAACCCTCGACAGCATCTTCCTTAGCAACACTTCGGAATTCTTCATACATCGTGCGATTAAAGTTTTCTCGAAGGAAGAACGACCAGAAGCGGAACAATGTGTTCATCTCTTGCGACTGACCAATGCCCAGTCTTTTTCGTTCTAAATAAACACAAAAATATGAACTGTTTAAACAAATCGTTCGAAAAATCAACAATTACTGTTGGTTAACAACATATTCGTACGATTGTACGAATTTTCTTTGTTTTCTGTTTGTAACGTACCTTTCAAACATCTCGAGTGATATTTGTGATAAACTTGTTGTGTGAAACCATTTTCTTTGAGCAAAGCGTGACTGGGGTGTTGGAAAGTTGGCAAAGACTGAGGGGCGCTGCCATAACTGCTTGCAAGGTAACCTTCGTTTGGACTCGTACCAGTACTGCTTCTGTTTATCAAATCAGAAAAAAAAATGAACATTTTTCAATAAATACATGAATTGTCTTTTTTTCTATCTGAATTTTTTTGATAATGTTTTTACGACATTTTTATGACATATATTGGTTTCGAAAAACGTACCCTGTCGAACAAGTACGTGGTCGATGCTCCCTGACGTCCATTATCCAACCGACGTGATGTTCAACCGGTGGATTATTGCTGTGACGAGTTTTGCGTTTTCTTGGTGTTCGAGGGTCAACCGCGGGTTCGTCTTTGACAACAGCGAAGAAACGAGGCACAGCGCCTCTTCGACTTCCTCCTCTCCTGTCTTCCTTCCATCGACCTTTTTCACCTCGCCGATCGCGTTTCTCTTCGACGCTACTGGGCAGCTAAATTGTACAAAAAAAAATTATGTTCGTTTTGAGTCATTATTTTAGTTATAAAATGATTGTAAGGGTATTTAAAGGGTTTTTATGAGATAACGAGATTTTTACCTGTGTCGGTAAGGACTGTGAAATTTCCATGTCCTCGGAGGCAGGAGGCGGCGGCGGAACTTCGGGATTTGTTTTGCGGGGAGCTTTTGGTGCCATTTTTTCGAAAGCTGCCTGACTTATCACATTAACAGTCTTGTAGCTACCAATCGACGATGAGGAACCATACTGTAAAAAAAAATATCGATTTAATCATTATTTTTCAATCTATGAAACTGTAGATTACGAATATTTCCGAAAAATGTGCACAATTTTGGAAACACGAATAGAGCATCTTTTCAATTCACTATTCGAATTTTCTCCAATGTGAATATTGAAAAAAGACAGTTTTTTCCTTACCCTGCGACCATGCTCGTCCCACAAATCTTCTTCGTAATAAAATAAACCATCATTGATGGCCTGTTCCAAATCTTGAGTCATTTTGACTCTAGTCGTCCAGTCTCCCGTACGATCGTGTCCCTCATGTTTTGGGATCCTAGAGGGTATTGCTGCAGGTGCAGCAGCAGCTGTAGCGCTCGTATTCGTGCTTGTCGTTTGTGTAACAATCAATAATTTGTTGATATCTCTGTCAGAAAGTTCGTAGTCGTCGTCATCTTCAGACCTGACAAACATTCAAACATTTTGTCGTTTTCTTAAAATTCATCATTCGCTCGGTTGTAGGAACAAAAAATTGTAAAATAATTATTTCAGATTATATTAATCTTCACGGTTCCTCAGTCGGGAAAAGAAGACAAAAAATAATATGTTCATCATGTTAATAACGATGTTTCTCGTAAAGTTATAAAAATGTGGTGAACAAAATTAATGTTTTTTTTTTTATCAATGATTTTTTATGTTGATAGGGTCTGCTGTTATGCGAATCTTCTACCTACAGAACGGTTGATTAATGTATTGACTCTAGGAATATAAAAATTCTGCAAATTTAGCACTTATTCAATTAGAATTATTGAAAAAAAATGAATTTGCTGTTTTTGTTAATCGACGAGATATGTTGATCAAGTTAAAAGATTTAAGAATAACATACCATTCGGAGAATGCATTATGGCGCCCGGTAGGTGGGGGAGTGTCTAATTCCTCGTCAAATTGAAAGTCCAGCTCTTCTCTCTCCTCGCCTTTGTGTCCGGATCTGCCTCGTTCCTCGGGTTTGTCTTTAGGAGGCTGCTTGACTCTTCGTTTGACCTGTTGAATGTCGATCGATTTATTAGATGAGGAGAAGAAGGGTGTGTCCATGATGAAACTCCAACGATGAAGAAGTCAAGAAGCTCAATAATCGTGATTGTGATATTTTCTAATTTGTTTATTGTTTTTGTTTTTTTTAATTGTTTTTTTGGTTTTTTTTGTTTGCTTTTTGTTTTTCACGCACGCACCTCTTTCCATACGTCGTTGGCGGAGGGTTCAATATCACCGTTAACCTGTGCCATCTGAGAATTAAATTTGCTCGTAGAATTCGAGGATTCCGAAGTTTTGTCAGAATTTCTCGAGCTCAACGAGGATATTTCCATTCTTTTACAATCCTCCTCGCATCTCTCCGCTTCTTCTTCTTCTTCTCCTTCTCCTTCTTTCGATCGATTATTATTCTCTTTATGATTAAAAGTCGATTGACTCGCAAATTTGCTCGTTGCCATTACAATTGGCACAAATTCTGGCACATCAGGATTCAGGCTCTCACCCCCCGTTGACGATGATATACTTTCGGACTCGCTCAGTCTCGCGGCACCACTTACTAGTTGTTGGGGTATAACGTACGGTATCGTTTGAAGGATTCGCGGCATTGGAGGTACGGGAATTGTCGTTAAGGGACGCGCTGCTGGACAAAATTCAAACTTTCCCGATTGTCCTGCTACCGAAGGATCCGATTGGGGGATCGGTACTCGCGTGTGCTCCGATTGTTCGAACATCGGATTTGATGTTTCTACCAATATCGGCCATTTCAAGGGGTCGACTTTGGTTCTCACCTAAAAACGATAAAAGCAACAAAAACGTCAATTCGACCCAGCAAGTGCAGATCATCGAAAAAATGGTTACCATATATTATAAATTTTTTAAATACTGATTTTTTAATTACCATCAATTTTTTATTGTAAAATTCATTTCGTAGCAAATTTCACGCAAATCAAGGAATTAATCTAGGTTTCGTTTGAAAAATTTTCAAACGAATGAATTGTGAGGGGGCCTACTTTCAAACTCCACTCATCGAACTCCCTTAAGAGTTCCAGTGGCGTTAGCGAATCCTCCTCTTTATTTGTTTTTGCACATTTTATGGCGTTCGTTCGAAAGAAGGTTCAAACAATCGTCTCGAATATAATGTGCGTCAATAACTCAAATACAAATAAATAGAGAATGGTAAATCTGACCTTGAAACCATCGACCATTTCCAATTTATCAGATTCCAAAATGGATTCTATAACAAGCCCGACGTCAGTAGTGAGTGCTTGAATTCGGTGGAACGAGGCAATAAGTGTTATTGGCAGGAAGCCCTGATTGTCCATTTTTCGGCGTAGAAAAAAGTCACGTAAAAGATTTTCCTCGCTGAAGTAGTACTCACTGTGCCAAAAATCAAATTCAATTTTAGTTCAATTTTACGTTTTTATTGTTTCTATTGCACGAAAGCTGAAGAAATAACTTACATTTGTTTTCTGATGTACTCCTTCAGGGTTATCGTATCGAGATTAACGAAATTTTGATTATTGTAATAAAAAGTTCCCATATAAGGCATCATATATGAAGACGAGTCTGCTTGTCCGAATTTGTTGATCTAAAAGAAAAAATTACAACATATTCTCTTCAATTTGCTTGAATAAGTAAAATAATGTATTTTTTTTTAATTATTTTTCATATCAGTTCTACTTTCTATTGGAATAATCATATAGCCATCTTTCCTCGGTTGTGATCATCATATTTCGCATGAAATAAATATTTGAATAGGAAAAAAAATTAAAAATGTATTGGTGAATTTCTTACCGGCGCATATTCTGTTGGGTAGTCTGTATATTCGAGGTCGTGTCTGTGTCGGTAACCACCACGTGCACCACCACGACCTCGTCCTCCCCTGCCACGGAATCCTCGGCCACCACGACCTCTTGCGTTGTAACCTTGTCTCTCGTGATCTCTGTCTCGCCAATTTTCTTCACCTGATTAAAAGTTAAATAAAATTATTATAAATTGTCTGTTTTTATGGTCGGTATGGAATTTTTAGAATTGTTTCAACGCACATTAAATCGAATATTTAGAATTTTTCAAATAGAATTTTATTCGGAGTTCGTAAAAGAAATACCTCTAACGATAATTGTTTAAAAGTTGCAGATATAAAGAATATTTTCGTAATTGTTATTTTTTTTAAATTCAAGTACAGTTACGTTGAAAAAGTCTAAAAATGATTGATAAAAAAAAAACGGAATATGATTTAATTTGTATTCAAGTGGATGCTTACTTTCTCCATTCTTTTCTCTAGGTCCATGATATTTGGGTGAACGTTCGCGTTTTCCTCTGCTCTTGGCTATATCGATTTCGAGGGGTACCCATTTTTGTTTATTTACTTTCTTTCTTTTGTCGCTACCATCAGTGTGCTCGTCGCTATCATCATGGCAGTGATTTTGCTCTTTGTTTTCTTTTCCTTTAACTTCGAGGTTTGTCGGTGTGCTCGTCGTTTCTCTCGAGTTGCACTGTTCGACGACGCCATTTTGTTTGGGTGCCGGAGTCGCAGGTTTTTTATTCTGCGTTGCACAGAAAAATTTATTAATAACAAACTTATCAAAGCTTCAAAATAAAAGAGAGCAATCAGAAAAAAATTATTCTTGGGAGCAATAAAAAATGAATAACAAAAATGCAAATGTAGTAACACAATTTAAAAATGTTTAAAATTTTGTTTAAACATTCAGAAATTGTTGAGTTTCAATTTCAATTTAGCAAAAATTCTACACCCACAGTACTGCATTTTGATAAACACTGCGGGCTCTAGTTTTTGCATTTTTTCAACGAGTTCAAAGTCCACCGAGAAAATTCAATTCATCGTTATGCAAATTGTAAAAAAAAAAAAAAATAAGCGATTTGTGTACGCGAAAGTGAGAAAGAGATAGAAAAAGACAAAAATAAAATCGTGAAGCGAAAGGTAGGAAAATAACGGAATGGACTAACCTCGCCTTGAGCTCCCAAAGACGGCCAGTCCCCAATATCCGTGAAGTCGCTTGCCTGGAAAAAAAGTCATTCAGTTGGCTTCATAATTGACTCGTTAAAGTGAATTTGTCGAAAAACTAGAATTTAGTGAAATTTTTTTCAACATTGCTCTATTTTTTTGGATTCCGAACGAAAAAAACTTACCCGTTGATTGAATTTTCTTCTGTCTTTTGGTGCTTTGACAATCGTGGGCTGAACTCCAACGGTAGGACCGTTCTCTGAAAAAGAAAAAAAATGGTTTTTCAATTATTTAAACAATTAAAAAAACAAAGTAAGGAACTTTTAGTATTTTTAAGAATAAATTTTTTTTTCGGTTGTTTTATAAACATTGTAAACCCCTTGAAATTTAGTCTGAATTTTCAAGTATGAGTTATTGCCCGAGTGAATATTTTTCTTATCAAATTTAACGATGTTTCTGAAGTTCCTAAACAACCTCGACAACTACTCAACGACAATTTATGCACGAAACAATGTTGATAGTGTTGTATCGAACAGAGTTTCTTTAACAATGCTTTTTTTGTTGTTGTTAACCATTTCTCAAAGTTTCGTTTTATCGATAAGTTTTTCTATTCCAATGACCTTGAAAATTGTGTGGGATTCATCGATTGATTGATTTTTTAGATTGATTTCAATAATTAATGGCAGAATCCCTTGATGAAAAGCATTCAAGTGATTATCTCCTTTTCGATATTATTTACTAAATGTCATTTATAAATAATGCTAAATTATTCATGTAAAAAATGTCGTTCACTTAAAACCAGAATAAATAATACAGAAGAAAGAAAAAAAAAAAGGCAGTTCCAAGAATTGTTTGCATTGCGAATTTGAGCTTCAGCTTTAAAATCATGGGATTGCATAATTGATTTTGGGTGCATAACATTTTTTACTCTTATATATTCACCATAATTATCAGTTTTCTTATCCTCGAGCATGCTGCTAGTAATTACAAGTGATTAATAATTTTTTGCACTTGAAAATAAATAGAGTTTTTCTTTTTTTTTCTTTCACTTATTACGATGAAAAATCAAATGCCTTGGAGGGTTCGATGTAGAAAAAAACAGAATTGAAACTAAACGAAAATGGAAGGAGGGAATAAATCGTCCAATCGACCAAACTACACAACCCTCTTTTCTTTATTTCAACACGCTCCAATGAATTCACGAATGAAGGAGAATTATTGAATAAATAAATAATTCATTCTATATGGTGATTAGCGTAGGACGAAAATGGATTTAAATAAAAGACAAAAAATTACGTATTACGAGAGATATTCCGTAAATAAAAAACCGGATAAATTTCACAAAAGTTCGACCATCCCGAAGAGTTTTGTAAACCCGACTAAATAACGTATGCAAGCAAGCAGCTGGTGTACGAATTTTCTTAAGGAAAACTTGAGCTGTGTATGACGCACAAAAAAACAGCACACGAGCCATTCGTTTCTCGTTATTGCTATTCGCTTATCGCGTACTAAGTTCTATACGAAATTAACGAACAAAAAAAAGCATGTAGCGAACTATGTAGACAAAATTTTAAGTGTTTTTCTAGAGTTGAGTATTTTTCTTAATTATTGATTGTGAATATCGCAATTATTTCGTAAAATTCATCCGCTAATTTAGAACATTAAAATTATAAAAATAAAGATCACTGCTACTACTATATAAATAAAGATCCTAACAATAAATTATGAATATATTTAAAAAAAATTAATCACCATTTTATTTGATATAAATAAATTAATTCGACAAAGTCTCGTGAATTTTAGGCATAGGAGACATAGAGCCTCGAATTGGCTATCGTTTTGATAAGAACAAGATTCGACTTCGAGCTCAAACTGATAAGCTAATTTTAATTGCTGTTTTTTCATACACGTGGCCCCCCGAAATACGAGCTCAATGATGATTTATTTTCTAGTTCGTTTCTCGATACGTCCTCGACGACACACTTGTACAAAGACGAAAGTGATTTTATTCATTTAACGTTATCCGTCATTCGTATAAACTAAATCATTCGATCGATCAATCAAGCTCGTCTTTTTCATCTACTTTTCAAAAATAAGTATTCTCCGACTAAAAATTCACATTTTCAATAACAAAAATAACTAAAATTAATTAAAAAAAAAACCTTGTGGTCAACGCGTATTCGCGATAAACACTTGTTTGAATAAAAATAACTGTCCAAATATTCTTTAAATTAAAAATACAAAAAAATTCACATCTCAAAAAAAATGTATTCGATGTTTTCATAAATCTTGTCGTTTTGATGAATTTTATTTTTCATTCACTACTAGTTTTGTCTGAAAACATTATTTTCTGTTGAAAAAAGAACAAAGTACTGAGCTTAAAATGATTTTACGAATTTATATTTGCATTTCGAACGATGCCTATCGTTTCGAGCACGGAAACTGGATGTAATATCTCGAGGATAGCGTGCACAATGCGTCCGGATGCACCGGCTTGCAAGCACGTGACTCGCGGATCCTCTCACGCGCGCAGTCTCTCTCGCTCTCCAAGTTTACGTAATCGGCTGCTGGTAACAGCAGCGAAAAGCGAGAGTCAGTGCCCCTGAGAACTCGGAGTATCAAACGACTAATTCGCGTTACACGTAAACATTTGGCATACGTGCTATTTCATAATCCAAAACGCCACGTGGATTTTTATAAATGCGTAAACAAAAATATCTAAGAATAATATTATCGAAATAAACAATTGAAGTTCGTTGTTAATTATTATTGTTAAAATTATATATAAATTATTTTAAAAACTTCATTAATAAATTATTTTATTTGACAGTTATCGAATTAAGTAAAAAATTTAAAACGTTAGAAACGAAAAAATTGATCGATTTCAGGGAAGAAAATATTTTC